>JAJONQ010057278.1:0-24972 GCA_036250385.1 Solanum microdontum
ATGCTATCCAATTAAAATACTACAAATATTATAACATTTTATATAATAAAAATCACTTAAACTTTAAAACATTTGAAATAAAATATTTATTTTGAGTTTAACTATCGATAAATATAATAATAAGTTAATAATAATTACAATAATTTTTATAAATCAATATATAATTTTTAGGCAAAATCGACTAAAATTTTAAAGTCGAAATATTTAAAAATACGTATTTAATCGAATAGCATTTCCAAAAAATGGTTATAGGTCGGTCAAAATTGAGTGTCAACAGCTACCCCTTGGTTGCTTGAGAATGAAGGATGAATTGTCGAGCAACCACCGTTGACTTAGTAGCCGATTTTGTCCAACCGACGAAAGATGTCAGCGGGATCAATTAACGATGTAGAGTTGAAAAGGGGTACAACCGAGACTTTGGTATTAAGCCCTACATATCTCTGGTTATACAAGAATCAGGTCGTGTGTAGTTCTAGATTCAGGAGCAAACGAAACTCCTAAAGAATGAAAGAGTGGTACGGTATTCGCACGGTAACGATATTGGCTTGAATGGAGAAAGGCATGACAGAGAGATTTCTGGTTTAAGAGCGAAGATTCCTATGAAGATGAGGTAATATGAGTAGCCAAGGATTAAATGAAAAAACGGTGATACGAGTAGCAAAGAGTTTGATAGGGCCTTTGTTGCGATAGAAATGTAAGCATGGAAATAGTAGCTCAGAAGGTGATTGATCTTGTCTGTAATATGCAAATTTGTAGCTTGTAATATGACTAAATAAAGTGATTAGAGCAGATATATCAAATAAACGGTAAATGTAAACTTGATGCAATTTCCTATAGAGACCATGAATTTGCCTTAAGACTATGAAAATGATGTCTTAGGCTATGATGTCTAGGGCTATGATACAAAAAATTTATATCCTCAGGTTATGCAAATGTTGTCTGCGGACCATGAAAAATGATGCCTTTGAACTATAACACATTTGGATCATGATAAACAGAAATTAAATCCTTAGGCCATGATATGATGTCAGCAGGCCATGAAAGATGCCTTTAGACCATGACGCCTTTGAAACATAAGTAATAAGTAAAGGGAGCGTATCTGTTTTGATGTAATTCGAGAATCTTATGACTTGATTCAGTAGTGACTCTGTACAGATGTATTCAAGCACACGCAGTTCTCGGGCACAATGCGATCTCGGTCTCATGCAGTTTTCGGGCACAATGCAATTCGAGCACATGTAATATCGGGCACATGCAATCTTCGGGTAAATAGCAATTCGGACACATGCAATCTTCGGGAACAAATGCAATCTCGAGCACAATGAAATCTTCAGGCAAATGCAATCTTCGGGCATAATGCAATTCGGGCACATGCAATCTTCGGGCACAATGCAATCTTCGGGCACATGCAATCTTCGGGCACAATGCAATATCGGGCACAATGCAATATCGGGCACATGCAATCTTCGGGCACAATGCAATTCGAGCACATGCAATCTAGGGCACATGCAATATCGGGTATAATGCAATTTTCAGGCACAATGTAATATCGGGTACATGTAGTCTTCGGGCACAATTTAATTTTGGGCTCAATACAGTCTCGGGCATAAATGCAATTCGGATACAAATCATCTTTGGGCACAAATGCAATTCGGGCATTTGTAATCTTCGGACACAATGCAATATCGGGCACATGCAATCTTCGGGCACAATGTAATTCGAGCACATGCAGCCTCCGGGCATAATGCATTTTTGGGCTCAATGCAGTCTTCAGGCACATGCAATCATCGGGCTCAGATGATCGTCGAGAACAATGCAATTCGAGCACATGCAATCTTCGGGCACAATGCAATTTCAAGCTCAATGCATTCTTCGGGAACATGCAATCTTCGGGCACAATACAATTCGAGCACATGCAGTCTTCGGGCACAATGTAATTTCGGAATCACTGCAATCTTCGGGCACATGCAGTCATCGGGCACAGGCGATCTTCGGGCACAATGATAATAGTTGATTGAGGTCATAAAGTATCTTGGACCTTCGCCTTGTTGAAAGGGTCGAATGCCATTGACCCTCCGTCCTAAGTATGGAGAGGTGTTCGTTAAATGGTGGTTGTTCGGGATTGATAAAAAGTAGCTTGATCCTTCCGTCTGATTGGAAGGATGTGCCAATGATTAGGGATTTGTCGAGCCCAATATAGTCTTTGTTGATCCTTCAAGCGGTGTTGAGATAGCTTCTTGTAGATGTACCTGTCTTTTCTGCATTCAAATAAAAATAGTTAGTTTTAGGGGAGGTTGATCTGTATCCCTGACTGGGCACAGTATGCTCCTTTGATGTCTGCTCGAATATCCTTTGAAGTGTTGTAAAAAAATTTGAGGTCCCCTCAAATAGTTTTGCCAATGTAGAACTCTGCTATTCTGATTTTTATTGTAGATTGTAGCTTGATTGCTGCGAATTTTTTAGATCCTCTCAAAAATTCTGCCCCAATCTTGATTTGCAAGAAAATATGCTTTTGAAGGAATTTTTGAAACCCTTTCAAAAATTCTGCCCCAATTATTGATTTGTGCGAAGAAATGCTTTTGAAGGAATTTTTGAATTCTCCGCAAAAATTCTACCCCAGTATCATCACTTGCAAGAAAATGTCCTTCTGATAGAATTTTTTGAGACCCTCTCAAAAATTCTGCCCCAGTTATACAATCAAAAGGGGAAAATGAAATTTTTATTTTTATAAGACCGAACTCCATAGGAGCGCCTACGTATCCCCTCTTAAACGGAAATCAGGTCTGACATAGTTCCGATACAAAGTAAAAGAGCATAATACAAGATATTAAATAGAGCATATTAAGCAATAACCAAAAGATAGATTCTGGCTAAACTTTATTGCTCATATGCTAATATGGGTACTTTCCTTGTCAGAACTTGACGGAACACAAATGTAGAAAACTTAACCTTAAATAACGTAAGTCTTTATTGGAAAGTGCTTCAAATGACTTCGACGTGTTCATTGTTAGGGCTCCTTTGGCACAAGGTTTGTCCAGTGCATGCCTTTAGCCTCAATCAGTTGTTGAATCTTGCCTCTTAGAGCACGACATGTTTCAGAAGTATGTCCTTTCATCCCTGAATGATAGTCACAAATCTCGTTTGGGTCATACCCTTTGGATTGAGTATTTGGATTCTTGGCAGGGATAAGTGTCACACATCCAGCCATTTTAAGCCTTTTATAGAGTTGGTCAAAGGGTTCAGCTAAGGAAGCATAAATTTTGATAGGTTTCTTCTCAACATTGAATAGGTTTTTGCGAATATGAGGTTGAGTGAGGGTTTTGACATTGTGAACATGATATGCTGGTTGTTGATATGGTAGAGAAGGCCTTTGGGATGGAGGAATTTGAAATGGTATGAGAGGCGTGTGATGCCAAGGAAGTTGGTGTAGAGTCTTTTCATATCGAGGAGCTTGAATGATGGGATTATGCAGGTGTGGAGTGAGATATGGAGGTCTAGGAGCATATGCATGATTTTGAGAAGGATATGGATAATTTGTAATGTAAGTGTTCCTTGGAGGCATATGAATGGAGCTTGGTTGGTTTGGAGGATGAGGAGTAGAGTGAGTTGGTGGAGGATTATTTTGAAAAATGGCTTTGGCTTGTGACAGGCGACTTATCCATGTTTGTCTCCAAGGCGGGATTGATCGAAATTAACAGCTTAGCCCATTCACGCATATCCGACACCTCTTCTTCTAACTTCTTTATTTTCTGTTCCAGGCTTGAGACCAACTTATCTGAAGGATGCTTCTTTTCAATAGTCTTACCCATAACCTTCTCATTAGTCACTTTCATCTTTCCTTTGCGATTCTCAGTTGGAAGAGAATGAAGAGCGCCCTTTGATCGTGTGTGGTAAACCATGGTCTACAGATCAACCATTTGGGAAGGGTAAAAACAAAAGTAAAAGCAAAAGAAACTCAAGTTAGAGCGTTGCATAAATTGAGATAGCAAGCACATTGTTGTAAGATAAACACCCTAAATGCAAAGGGCCTCGTTGAGCCAGAGGTGGACCTAAGATGACACATAAGTGATGCACAATAATTAATTCAAGCCTTATTTGTCAATTTGGAGTTTAGATTAGAGGAAATAAACAAATTTTATTTATTATAAAATTCTAACAATACATCATAATTGAAAAACAAAAACTGAAATAAACTATGGGAAATGGGGTAACAATGGGAAAGTCATCCTAAATTCTGAAATCTTAAAGATACCGGTTCCAAGAGCTTGGCGTATAGGGAATGACTTCATGCCCGATCTTCAATAGGTTGTGTGCCCATATGTTTTCCCTTTCATCGGTGAGCCCATAGTATCCTTCTCCACTCATTTCTCTGTCTTTAACCTCTTTTAGGATCCATATATAATACTCACGTGTGCATAAGGCCTGTCGTGCACCCATAGGAATGGTCAACACCTGCTCCCATCTTCGAAGCATGTTGTGGACTTGTGGTTTATCTAATCCAAATTCATACTTAAACTGCCTCATGTCAGACCAGAGTGGTATTACTTTAGTTCACCCAAATTGGTGGAGTACTCGAAGAGGAGAATATGGTTGAACACCCTTTAAGCCAATAAGCTCAATGAAGTAGCGATCATCGCCTCTTACTATTGCATAAGGGGTGGACAACCAATGGAGCTTCCATTGGATACGGCAACTCTCGAGCTCTATCAAAAATATCTGCTAGTCTACGAATCTTATAGGGGCGGTGAAAGTTATCATTCTTCTTGGATGATTATCAATCTTGTTGCCATAACCAAGAAAGATGTCTACCGTGTTAGACCGTAGGTAGAAGTGTTCAATAGCCCATAATTGCAGCAAAAGGTTGCATCCCTCGAAAATTATTCTATCGTCGACACATGCTGACAGACTCCTCATTATTTCCACCAGGATCATGGGCACTATGGTTTTCCTAGGTACGCTCTCTCTTTAAGCAAAAACACGGACCACATAACACAAACGTGTGTCGATCCTCCCCCTTATTTTAGGAAAAATCAGGGATCCTAATAGGGCAATTGCAACGGCATTTAGACGATATGTTTCCTATTCCTTGACAGAGCACTCAAACTCATCACTATAAGAGTAATAAATATCCTCTCGGCAAAACCGTGAATATAGAAAGTCAAAATGAATCCACCCAATGTCTAAAGAAGGCAACGTTGGATTTTATTTCATTCCCAGACTTTTCAGACACTCCCTCGATGATGGATTATAAGGTACCATCATTTCAGACTCGTGGTGTGGAAGGTCAATGAAACCATTTATCTCCTCAATCGTTGGTGCCAAGTGGAAATCCACAAATTTGAAGACCATCCTCACAGGGTCACAAAATACTAGCAAGGCCCTAATCAGGTGAGGGTTTGGTATGACAAAGATGAGGTATGTAAGGCCGCCCAACAACTAACAAATCTCTCTTTCGCGGTCTCTCTTAATATCAATCCACCAGTTCCTTAGCTTGAAGTTTACATCTACGACCATTTGCGGGTTTGGGAAGTTGAGAGCATCCATGACTCTGCAAACAAAACAACAAACGACTTCTAAACTCCATTTTGGTAAAATTTTGCTTAATTTAATAATCGTGATCACAATGACACGTAATTATGCAATTTGTCTAAAGGATGTTGGGGCTCTTTAGACGATAGGGTGGCTATTAATTATGCGAATTGACACCAAGGGTCAAACCATCTAGGGCTTATGCAACATGAATGACCTAATTAAGATTCTAAGATTTGGCTTGACACAGACTTGAAAGGGATTCTATGCGAGAAGGTTCGTGGTTTTTCCATAGTAAAACTATTCGTTCCGTCCACGCATATGCCGACTCTCTACAATGGATATTTGAAGAGAATTGGAGTATTTGTGAGAGGTGCAAAGGCACAATATCACGATAATTTTTTTTTCTTTTTGAAAGAAAGAGGGACCTAATTGGGGGAAGTATGAGCGGAATGTCAGTTTATCAAAGCAGTACACATTTAGCATGTAGATGGAAATCAAAAACATATAGACAGTTATAGAAAGCAGAAAATAAATAAATACATAAATAAGCATGCAAACACATAGATAAATTAAGCAAAAAAGGAAAGGTAATAGGGTTTAAACATAGAATACACAAATAAGGGAAGAAGGAAAGGGACTAAACATGGAAATAACAATATTTAAGGAAAACGAGTAAATAAGGAAAGCAAAAAATTAATTAAATATGACAATAACCAAAGAAGTAATGAAATGACAAGTAAAGTAAACCCCACAAAAGCACGAAACACGTATCGGTTAGCACCTAAGATCCCCAGCAAAGTCGTCATTCTGTCGCGCCCCGTTTTATTTTCGCAAAAATGGATTTCGACCTAAGAACTCTTTTGGGTTTAAGGTTATTGAAGAGTCGTCACCTATCAAATTAAGGCGTGTTAGGGCACCTATCTAACCTAGCTAAATCTAACTAAGGTCAACAAACCAGAGATAGGGTAAGGGTTCAAGTTACCTCGAGGGGAAGGTGTTCGGCATCACTAGAGGTCCACAAATATGGGTCCCGGCCATATCTCATGCAATTTATGTGGGAGTTACAAGTAGGAAGTATAGTCACGTCATTTATTTAGGTTATTTAACTTAAACATGCTTACTAAGTGATAACATAATATTTAAAAATTAAGATTATTACATTTAATTAATTAAACATGCAAAACTAGGTGATAACATAATATTTAACAATTAAGATTACTTCATTTAATTTATTAAACATGCAAAATTAGGTGATAACGTAATATTTAACAATTAAGGGCACTTTAGTTATTTTAATTAATTATTTAAGCATGCAAGACTAAGTGATAACATAGTAACAAATAAACATTAAACAATTAATAAAGAGATAAACGAGAAGACAGAAATTACACAAGTAAATAAGCAAACAATTTTTATATTTTATTTAAGCTACCCCAAACAATTATAATTATAAAAAAATAAAGGGAGACTCTAATGGACTTTACGGATCAGCACTCGGTTTTTCTTTATTTTTTCGATAGGCTTCCGTGTAGGGACAGACAAAACCAAGGTTTGTCGCTTTAAGCCTGAGTCGATGTCATCATATCCATAGGGCCTAAACTACCCCTACCCTACAACCGCATGTTTTTTGTCTCTAAAAGGTGCTTAGCGTCCCCGCTTAAAGTCCAAAAGGCATTGGACTACTATTAGGAGGTTTTAGACTAAATATAAAATAAGGATTTCTAATAGGCCCACCTAGACACCAAGTCAAATAATTTGGACGAGCATTTAGCACATAGGGTCTCATATTGGCCTCTAGATTTTATTAAACATGCTGGCAAACACAAGTAATATGAAAGGTCGCATGCGAGTGTGTGCGTACAAAATTATAACATTCAATATTCTATTTAGAGGGTAGAAAATCAGTACAAATGCAAAGGCATTTATTACTTAATTTTAATTAGGGTAGAAGAGTGATCAAAGATGCAGAAAATTTTAGAACATAGCAGATTTTATTTAGTTATTAGTCCAGACTAGTCAATAGATCAATTTAAATATGTTCAAGTGAGGGCAGAAATATTAAACATAGGCAGATTATTTCAGTTATTTAACATGCTAAAAAGTTCTATATATTTTTATTTATTTACTTACCATTCAATTAATTAATACAACAGTTAATTATTAACCATAAGGCATGATTCTTTCCAAAAAGAAAAAGAAAAGTCACTTGAAACCTATAAGCATAATTTCTACCCAAATAAAATATTTAGAATTATATGACTCCTATTGATAACTAATTGTGCACATGCAGAGATTATTTAACCCAACTGAATAACATGCTACACTTTTATTTGCAACTTATTAATCATTCAATCCTATAGGCATGATTTTTAGGTGGTCTAAAATTATTTTGTTATTCACATAAAGCGACCATAAAAGTCTTACCAGATAAACTAATTAATTATGTGCTGAAAATTGTTTAAGATCACTTTCTAAATAGATTGATAATTAATACCTTTCTAAACAATGGGAATTAATCAAAGTTGCTTTGTTAGGGACACTTAAATAAAGTTTATGGGCCTAATTTATTAAAATAGAGCCCAAATCTAATTAATTGACTGGTTTTCAACAACAAAGTAAAAACTCAAATTTTAAAAATAATACCAAGTTACAAACGAGCAAAGGTAGATTTTGTGCAGATTTTAATATTAATGCAGAAATTTTATTTTGAGTAGCAGTCAGTTTATTAGAATGCAGAAAAATTATTTCAGACAAATTTATTTTATCAGACAGATTAATTTAGGCAAGCACAATATTAAAAGAAAAGTCAGCTTAATTTGTGATTAACCTTAATGGCAGATTTTAAATTAGAAAATGTCGAGGTTAATTTGTTAACTTTAGTTATCAGAACAGTAGTAGAAAATATGCATGGCAAAGTTCGATCCAGTTATTATCCTTTTGAAAATTTGCTAAAACTGGTTGAATGACATAATAATCTTATTAAATCCTGTAGACATGGTTTCCAAGTGGGTTAATGCCGAAATTAATTAGTAAAGCTCACATTAGCCATCATGACAAGATCAATACTAAAAAGGTTTACTCTTTTTAAATTCATTAGCATGCTGGAAAAGTTATTAACATAGGTTATTAACATTTGCTAAAGTTAGCCAACTCTTATTGATTCAAGCTAACTAATTAATACTAACAAGACAAACAAATCGTTGAATTTTAAGTAAATTATTTAAGCGATTCCGACATGTTGCATATTATAATGATCTTAGTAATAGACAGATTATCTATAACAATCACACACAACAAAATAAACAGAAAAACAATTAGCACATATATCCCCCTTCCCTTAGACGATCTCCCCAAATACATTTCATATATGATAGCGAGTTTCGAGTCTACAAATTATTACAAGATAATAATAGAACTTAAATAATATGCAAAACACAAATTAAATGAAATTTAGCTTGTCTAAAGCTTTCAACCCATAACGACTCTTTAACATCTTGAACCTTTAAGTTCAAAACCTGTTAAACTAAAAGAAACAACATTCCACAAATATAACCAGTAAATATAGCATAAATTTCACATAACAATACAAGTAAAATCAAAGACAAGCAAACACATACAACATCAACGAACAACAAATAGTATACGCATAGAAAAGGATCGAGGGACTGACCCGGACGCTTCCATTATCATTACAAACTTATATAAATGTATGGATGCAAAATAATATAAATGCTAAATAAGAATACTAACCAGTTAAGCAGACAAGAAATATCAACAATGAAGACCCCTTAATCCAATTTTAGACCCGTACAAAGCAAAATAGCAAGTAGAGGAGCTTTAATGTTTACCAGAAAAACATAATTCTATTTTAAAGAGTAGAGAGCAATATTTTTTTTTAGTATTCAAGTATGAGCATGAGTGAGTGTTCAACCCTTAGTCAAAGTCTAAGGTGAGAAAAGAGTGAGAGGCGGTCTTATTTATATAAGGAGTATGGGTACCACAAATAGGGCAGGGATAAATAATTAATGGGATTTATTTTTCCTTAGCATATGGGGGCAATAATTGATACTATTTTCCAAATATAAAAGTGGAAATCTACCTAAGACAATAATTGAGGAAGGATGGATCAATTTACATCATTGCAAATTTCTTAATCAAATGGAGTAAATCAACCCAACCCTCTTTACCAAATAAGAAAATCAGCACAAATCTATATTATTAATTATGGCAAGAATATAAATTAGTAAGACAATACAATATGTAAAGTCAAGCAAATACAATTTTATACAGCGAGACACCATATTTACCATCTATCATTTATATACACCCAAAACACTAAACCAGTAACTATGTCATTGAATCAATACTAACATAATTAACTTGATAAGAATATTTCAAGTACGGAAATATACCCGGCCTAAATTAAGTACTAAGATACCCACTTTCAAGAACTGATCTTTAGCAAATTTAGCAAAGACAGTGAGCACCTAATAGATTCTAAGCAAATAAATAATATCAATTAACGGGCAATCAATTAGATCAATAACATCGATCAATGATGATATAAAATCAGGAAAAAATTAGAGCAAATTACGACTAAATTAGGAATTGAATTAATACTAATTGAGCAAATCAGTCCCTCACAAATCAAGTTTTCCAAGATTCAACTAAGATACAAGGGCAGCAAATCAATTTCTAAACTTATGGCAAAACAAAAATTTTGCAGAAATTTGAATCACATCAAAATATAATACGGATATTTCAACAAGCTTCAGGGCATGAATAATGGTTAGAGAACCACAAACAACAATATAGCTTCAAGGATCAGCAACTCACTAACAGACAAAAAGCATTTTTTAAGACGAAAATACTAATGCATAACCATTATAAGTCATATAGTTACATTGAGGATTTTGTACAAAAATCTGGTTAGTAATTGGATTTGAAGTACAAACCTGGACGGATCTGTGGTAGATCTGTCTTTGTCCAAAATGCTTTGAACCCCTCATGGTTTGATAAATTCGGCTGCTCTTGGTGTTGTTGTGGTTTGGCGGAACTTTCGCCGGTAGGAGTTGCTGGCCTCGCCTGGCTGTTGTTTTTTTGCCGGGGAAGAGAAGAGAGGAGCAGAGGAAAACACGGAGGAGGAGCCGGCTACCATGTTACTGTTGGGATTCGCCAGAAATGAGATCAGGGAAGAGGACGAAGGGACTTCACCGACTGGAGGAGCCGGAGTTTGCTCACTGATTGGAGTGGTTGGCTTTGTCTCTTTCCCTGCTGGCCGCCGGTGAAGAGAAGAGAGAAAGAGGAGGGGTGGCGGCATTAGAGAGAGGGAGATAAGTGAAAATGACTGTTAGGGTTGGTCTTTTGGGGTTAGAAATAGGAAAGAGCTAAGGAATTGATCCTATCCGTTGACTAATTTCGGATGAAGGGTGGAGATTTAAAATGAGAGCTGGACGGGTAGGATAAAAAGATGAGGCTCTCAAATTTGGGTTCAAAATAGCTATAATTGAAATAGCCATTGAATTAAAGATGCTAGAATCGAAATGATAGGTGGCTATAATTGAAATACAATTGGAATTGAATAGGCTAGAATTGGAATGAATTAGAATAAAATAGGATACAATTTAAATGATTTAGAGGAAAATTAAAGAAAAGCTATCCAATTAAAATACTACAAATATTATAACATTTTATATAATAAAAATCACTTAAACTTTAAAACATTTGAAATAAAATAATTATTTTGAGTTTAACTATCGATAAATTTAATAATAAGTTAATAAATAATTACAATAATTTTTATAAATCAATATATAATTTTTAGGCAAAATAGACTAAAATTTTAAACTCGAAATATGTTTTCAAAATACGTATTTAATCGAATAGCATTTTCAAAAAATGGTTATTGGTCGGTCAAAATTGGATGTCAACACTTCTCCAACTAAAGGAATGCTCAACCCAAATTCATGGAGCCTTTATGCCATATATTTTCAAAAGGCATAACTGAAGCATGTTCAACAATTCATCTCATGAAGCATCTAGGCAACTCATACTGAATGCCCAACAACATGAGGAAATCAATCATAAAAACTCATTTTCTTACTAAACATGAATTTTCTCAAGAACATGCATAACATAAGAAAATCATGGAAAAAACTCATATAATACACATGACTCATAAAACAAGGAAAACTCAAGAGGAACTACTTACCTCAATCTAGGGTAGGAGTATAAGGAAAAAGATGAGGATAGCGGGACTTCATATCGGCCTCGGCCTACCAAGTAGCACCCTCAACTAAGTGATTTCTCCATAAAACCTTCACGGATGCTATTTCCTTGTTTCTCAACCTTTTAACTTGCCAGTCTAGGATCTCTACCAGAACTTCCTCATATGAAAGACTTTCATCAACCCCCAACCCTTCTAATGGGATAATGGATGTCGGATCTCCAATACACTTCTTGAGCATGGAAACATGAAACACTGGGTGCACCGGAGCCAACTCATTTGGCAAATCTAACTCATAGGCAACTTTCCCAATACGTTTCAAAATTTTGTATGGGCCCACATGCCAGGGACTAAGTTTAAGTTTTCCCTTCTTGCCAAACCTCATCACACCTTTCATAGGTGAGATTTTTAGATAGACCCAATCATTAACTTCAAATTCATGATCCCTTCTCCTCACATCGGCATAAGACTTTTACCGACTTTGGGTCATCCTCAACCTCTCTCTAATGAGTCGGACTTTCTCAATGGCCTCATAAACTAGTTTGGGGCCTAGTAAGGCAACTTTCCCTACCTCAAACCAACCAATGGGAGACCTACATCTCCTACCATACTAGGCTTCAAAGGGAGCCATACCGATACTTGAGTGATAGCTATTATTGTAGGCAAACTCTATTAATGGCAAGTGGTCATCTCAATTACCCTTGAAGTCTATAACAAATGCCCTTAACATATCTTCCAATGTTTTGATGGTACGCTCGCTTGCCTATCGGTTTGGGGATGAAAATCCGTGCTAAGGTTAACTTTAGTTCCAAAACATTTTTGGAATGACTTCCAAAAGTGTGAAGTAAATTGAGTACCCCGATCGGAAATAATGGATAAGTGAACCCCATGCAACTTCACTATCTCTCTTATATACAACTTGGCATAGTCATCCACCGAAAAAGAAACCTTAACGGGAATAAAGTGGGTTGATTTTGTCATCCGATCTATAATGACCCAAATAGAATCATGTTGCCTTTGGGTGCGAGGCAAACCCACAATAAAATCCATATTCACCTCTTCCCACTTCCAAGTGGGAATACCTATATCTTGGGATAAGCCTCCCGACCTTTGATGCTCAACCTTAACTTGTTGACAATTACGACATTTGGCCATAAATCCCACTATATCTTTCTTCATCCCGTTCCACCAATAGACTTCTCGTAGATCACGGTCCATCTTGGTGGCTCCCAGGTGAATAGAATATTGAAAACTATGGGCCTTCTCTAAAATTTGCTCCCCTAAGCCATCAACATCCAGAACACATAAGCAACCTTGGTACCAAAGAACACCATCTCTCCCTTGGGAGAAAGCCTTAACGAATTTCTTAAGTACCACCTCTTTCATTTCTATAAAAATAGGATGAAGGTCTTGCTTTTCCTTCACATCCATCACAAAGGACGATTCGGAGCCATTATGAACCATGACACCACCCTTGGTGGAATACACTAGTTAAACACCTAACCGAGCCAACCTATGAATATCACGAACCAATTCTTTCTTACCATCATTAACATGAACCACACTACGCATAGCCAAACCGACTAACAGCATCCGCTACTACATTGGCCTTGCCGGGGTGATTAAGAACACTCATGTCATACCCCATACAAATAATGCCTCCATATTTTTAAGGCAAACATAACTGCCGCTAACTCAACGTCATGGGTAGGATAATTCTTCTAATGGACTTTAAGTTGCCTTGAAGCATAGGAAATCTCCTTACCATTTTGCATAATCACACATCTCAACCCAACTCTAGAGGCATCACAATACACCACAAAACCATCCGTACCTTCCGATAAGGTCAACATCACAGCGGAAGTAAGTCTATCTTTCAACTCTTGGAAACATTTCTCACAAGCATCCAACCATACAAAATTAGCCTTCTTTTGAGTCAAAGTCGTCAAAGGAGAAGCAATGAAAGAAAAACCCTCAACAAATTTCCTATAATAACCAGCCAAACCCAAGAAGCTTCTAATGTTTGTCAATGATAGAGGTCTAGGACAACTCTTGACAGCATCCGTCTTCTTAGGATCTACCTCAATACGCTTACTTGACACGATATGACCAAGGAATGCTACGGACCTTAACCAAAACTCACACTTGCTAAACTTTGTAAAAATTTTATGGTCTTTAAGAACTTGCAACACAATTCGCAAATGGTCCACATGTTCATTCTCACTCCTTGAATAGATCAAAATATCATCGATAAATACTATGACAAACATGTCAAGATATTGTCGAAATACTCTATTCATTAAGTCCATGAGCGCCGTAGGAGCGTTAGTCAAACCAAAGGACATTACTATAAACTCATAGTGACCATATCTTGTTCGGAAAGCCATCTTTGAAATATCAACCCCTCTCACCCTCAATTGGTGATAACCCGAATGAAGATCAATCCTAGAGAAATAACTAGCCCCTTGCAGTTGGTCAAACAAGTCATCAATTCTTGGAAGGGGATACTTGTTCTTAATGGTCACCTTGTTCAATTGATGATAATCGATGCATATTCCAAGAGACCCATCTTTCTTTCTAACAAACAACACTGGAGCACTCCATGGAGAGATACTCGGTTGAATAAAACCCTTGTCTAATATAACCTTCAACTGTTCTTTCAACTCCTTTAACTCCGCCAGAGCCATTCTATAAGGAGGAATGGAGATAGTTGCATATCAAGAAGAAGGTCAATACCAAAGTATATTTCCCGCTCAGGTGGAATACCGGGGAAATCATCAGGGAAAACTTCCAGGAACTCATTAACCACGGGAACCGACTCAAGAGAAGGAGTTTTGGAATTTACATCCCTCACCCTAACAACATGGTACAAACAATCTTTCGAGATCATGTTTCTACCTTTAAGGTAAGACACAAATTGACCTCTAGGCATAGAATTTCCTCCTTTCCACTCTAAGATAGGCTCATTCGAAAATTAGAATCTAACCACCCGAGTTCTACAATCAATAAAGGCATAACATGTATCCAACCAATCCATACCCAAGATAACATCAAAGTCTAACATGTCAAGCTCTACCAAATCAACGAGAGTGACTATATGGGATAAGGAAATGTGACATCTTCCATAAACCCTCTTAACCACCAAAGAATCACCAACGAGGTAGAGACATAAAAAGGTTCTAATATTCTTCCAGAGGAACATCAAACCTCCTTGCCACAAAGGGCGTCACAAAAGATAATGTAGCACCGGGATCCAAAAAGGCATACAAATTAATAAGAAAGAATTTTAACATAACGGTCACTACATCCGGGGAGCCCTCTTGGTCACCTCGGGTTTGGAGAGCACAGAAGCGGTTTTTCTTGGGAACACTGAAGTTTGAACCATTAGGAGGAGCTTGCTTGCCCTCTCTTCCTTGATCCTTAAGCATCAGACAATCTCTCATTTTATGATCACTCTTCCCACAACCATATCATTCATCTATGCCAACTAGGCTCTTACCCTTATGCTTTCTTCCACACTTTGAAAAAGTAGACCTAGCAACATAAGAACCACTGCCATTTCCTCCTTGAGGTTTAGAGTTTGAAACCATATCTTTGTTAACCCTTGGAGCACTAGAGGAGCCTTGGTTGGAAAACCTTTGTTTGAACCTTGGTCGACCTTGTCCATCAGACTTAGCATTGGAGAAGTTCCCATCACCGGTCCTTGCTCTTTTCACCTCTCTATTCTTTTTTTTTAGTTTCTTAACCTCTATTTGTTGGGCGTAACCCATAAGACATGAGATAGCCATATCATGATAGAGCATTGTCATACGACATTCTTTGACTACTAACTCGGACATACTTGTTAAATACCTACTCATCATATCCCTTAAATCTGCCACCATAGTTGGAGCATACTTGGACAATTGAGTAAACTTTAGAGAATACTCTTTCACACTAATACCTCCTTGACGAAAGTTAATAAAACTCTTCCACCTTAGCTTCCCTCAACTCTCGGGGAAAGAACCTATCAAGAAATGCCGATTTAAACAATTCCCACTCTATGGGACCCGCTCCTACCGGCCTACTATTCTTCCATGAATTATTCCATACTTGAGCAACACTTTTCAATTGGTAAGTGGCTAACTCCGCTTTCTCTACCGAAGTCACCCTTGTAATAGCAAGTACTTTATAAACCTCTTCCACAAATTCTTGAGGATCCTCCTCCACTTTGGATCCATGAAATTCAGAGGGGTTCATTCTTGCAAAATCCCTCACTCTCGAAGCCGCCGAATTCACATTAGGATTCACAAGAGCAATCACCTCTCTATTAGCTTGGGCCGTCACAGGTTAAGCTTGAGCCGTCACAGCTTGAGCTTGAGCCAACATTTGAAAAGTCGGCCTGCCCTCCACATTCGACATAATCGAAGGATAAATTAGAGCTTGAGGAACTTGAGAAGGATCTCATTCATTCACATTGTTTTCCTCAACCCTTCTTGTGAATGCCCTTCGAGTAGTCATATCATGTAGACCATCAAATAAGGATTATAAAAAAGACCTTATAGAGTTAAAATCTATCGCATGACTTAAGACTAATGAAATAAGTGGAATTTCCTAATTATATTGTAGCCTCTCATTCATAAATGTGGTGCGCTTCACACTCATGAACAAGACTCTACAAGACGTGGCTTATGAGACATGACATGATCCTAGAATCATTCTAAACATTGTCCTCTGATACCAAGTTTGTCACAATCTAGGGATACCCCCTAGTTGTAACATGGCGTATAGAACCTGAATGACTTCATGCAAGCCACTTAGCATATCATAACATAAGAAATAGAACAATAAGAGTAAAAACACATTTCAAGTCCAAGTCTAAATTTTCATAAAAGACAAAAGTGAAAGTCTAGACTTTGAGTCTCAACATAGCCATCTATTACGATAGTTCAAATGAAAAAGGGTACAACCCATACAACATAGTCCAAAAGTAAATAGTAGAAATGAAACTACAAGTGAAACATCCGTCCTCCAATCATGAGGACTCACCACAAGCAAGGAGAACAGTCAAATCCAAGATTTAGCCCAATGATGACCGCCATAAGAATCAGACCCTACACTTTGGGAAAATTATAGGAAAAGTAGGCGTTAGTACAAAAATTTACTAAGTATGATAGACATGCATAAAAACCTTGAAAACATGCTAAAAAGGACATTTTAGTCGAAAACATGCACTTTACCAAGTTTAAGGATCATCATGAAGATTAGTGTAAAAGCATAAGTCATGAGCATAGTCAACATATAGATCATCATAACATAATGGAAACATACCATAAGTACCCTTAAATCATACTTGTACAATGCATGAATAAGACCCCATAAATCTCACCCATGCTAAGTAAAGCTTCTTGAGTTACCATAGTTCATAATTCATATTCTTATTCATAATGTTGTTGTGGAGAATAGGCCTTAACCGACATAGATTATGTGAGCTAAACATGGAATCCAGTGACTCCCACACCGAAAAGGGTTGTTCTACTTGCCTAAGGTAGAACCATACTCTTAGCTTAGGTGGATCCACTAGCTAAATACCTATGAGGGCACATAGTTTATGTGATAAGGAGATTGCTACTAGAAACCCGGACTCAACTAAGGTATAAGGTTTCCATCTCATGAGACATACTTTGGGAACCCGAACTAAACTAAGGTATAAGGAACCCATTTGGAAAGCCGGACTCATAGGGTAAAAGCTTACCTTAAAAGTCAGACTCAACAAGGGTAGAAGCTTCTATCTCATATACAATTTCCACTATGTGCTAATTAAGCATTAATTCCCACAGAGTACATATAAAGACTTTACTTAAGTTCATGGAAGAATGTTTTGATACTCAATCCAACATAATTAATAAGATAGCTCATAGATTTAGTAGTTGAGAATAACCTTTCAACCTTAGAATCATCATATTGTGAGAAAACCATTCATATCATATCATATTCATACATAGGTGTGTAAATGAGAATAATTTTTTAATTGCACACAATAAGATCATAAACATAATCACGTTACTCTCAAAGTGTTCTTAAAGCATATACATAAATCTCATAACCTTGCATAATTCTCATATTTTGCCCTTCAAGGAGCATAGATCATATTCAACAAACACATCTAGAATTCACTACATTAGACGTGGACATAATCATAATTCAAGTAGTTCAATTACTATATGCATAATTTTATAATATTCTACTTGCATCAATCAATACCCACACACTTAGAGATCCAATTTGGGAAAATAGGGGAATTCATAGATTCTTGGGGAATTCAACATAAAACCATATAAAATCATCAATTTATCCATAATAAAACATAATTCAATCATTAAAAATGAATTTGAAATGAATCCATGAGATAAAAGTCAAACCCTAACTTTGGGATTTATAACTTTGAAATTGGGGGTTTTGAAGGGGTTCCATGGATAGATTCTATTCATGGATGAAGAGCTACCATACCTTAGCAATGAAATCCAACGAATTTGAGTAGAAAATCTTTCTCCTTGAACCCTAGCCCCAACTTCCTTCTTCTTCTTCCTTGAAGTTCTAGAGAGAGAATTTTTTGTGAAGAGTTGGTTTTGTTTTGGGATTTAGAAATAATGAGGAAAGTGACTTAATTTAGGGGTCTAAAATACTTATATAGTTAGTCTAATTTAGAGTAAAACTATGTCACTTAGTATTAATTAAAACCAAAAAACCCCCAAACGCCCCTAAACTTAACTGCCAAAAAGCAGTTCCAGGCCTCACCCACGACCCCCACAAATGGACCGTAATTGGACCCACTGCCCATGCTGGTGAAGCGTGGGTCGGGATTCAGAGAGTGGATTTTCAGGGCTTGACCTATATCCCCCTCACCCAAGATTGTAGATTGACCCACGAGGCGTAGGTCACCTCTGTGGGTAACTGTCCAGGCAAATTTTAGGGGTCCTCCTCAAGGACCCATGGTTGATCCTTGGGGTCGTACCTTGATGTTCCAACACGAAACCCTTTATTTTTAAGTACGGGGGGTTACGTTTACGACTCTTACCTTCACGTCAAGCTCTAGTTTAGCCTACTAGTTTCCAAGGTGTTACATATTTGGTTGAATAAAACCTTTCTCAAGGAGATCTTTTAACTGCTCTTTTAACTCTTTCAACTATGCTAGTACCATTCTATATTGCGGAATAGAGATAGGGTGAGTATCGGGAAGAATATCTATACCAAAGTCAATTTATCTCTCGGGAGGGACTTCGTGAAGATCATTTGGAAAGACTTCTAGAAACTCACTGACAACTGGAACTAACTGAATAGGTCGTATCTCAACACTAGAGTCATTAACTCATGCTAAGTGATAGATGCACCCCTTGGAAACTAACTTTCTAGCCTTAAGGTATGAAATAAAACAACCCTTAGGCACTGCTGAACTACTCATCCAGTCTATAACTGGCTCATTATTAAACTAGAACTTAACTATTCGAGTTCTACAATCAACTGAGGCATAACAGACATGAAGTCAGTGCATACCTAGAATGACATCAAAATCTATCATATCTAACTCAACTAAGTTAGCAGTGGTATTCTTATGATTAATGGAAATGGTACAATCACGATAGACTATTGATGAGTCCACAATTTGGACTCATTTAGGGCTGTATTTTGATAGATTTAGTGTCCTCAAATGCATATTTTGTCTCAATAACTGATGTAAATCCTTAAGTTTCAAGTATTTGGATTGAGAGACAAAGCATGGACTCTATCAAGCTAAAATGGAACAACGCGGCTGAAAGCACGAAAAAATGAAGCCCTGAGGATCGCCTAATGTGTTAGACGAACCACCGAATGGCGGTAACCTCGCCCAAAGTTCCAATGAGCTAAGCCCTGAAAGGAAAAGATCAAGTCGATGATGAAAAAGAGCAGTCGGCGCATCGCCGAACAGTTCCGCAAAGTAGTACTATATCACCCAATGATCCAGAACGCGAAGATGCTGAAGGCAAAAGCTAAAAGGTGATGAAGCAGACCAAAGGGCGAATTGCCGAATGCATCGGCTATCCCGACTAATTGCGCCGAGTGGTCCTTCGCAGCACAAATTTTTGAAAACTATAAATACCCATTTAATTATGTAGCTTAGGATCAAGAAATTTAGAAAGTTGTAGCGAATTTTGAGACTTAGAATATTTCATTTTGAGTTCGTAGAGTTTTTGGGAGACATTGTTCTTGAGCTTGAAGGTTTTCATCTCTAAGAAATTAGAAGTGGGTATCAAAGAATCTTCATCTTAGACGTGTTTAAAGACATTTTTTATCGTACCCATTTGATGGAAACACTTTTTGGTATCGATTTCTATCTCTTTTTCATGTCTAGCTAAAACCCCAATTCATGGGGTGTGATTTTGTGAATATGGGTTAAATTTACTGTTGGGTATTGCTCACTGATAGTCTATTTGTTGTTTAAATGCAATTTCGTTTAGTAGTTGTGTTTGAACTTAATGGAATTGTAGTTGCAAATACGATTTCATCTTCGTGTTTTTGGTTTGATCGAGAAATAGGTTTTAAAACTAAGACTACTAAATCGATAGCGTGTGGTTATTGGGTGGTTGTGGGTTCAGCTCAAGAGAGTGAATCATAGGCCTTCTCCCACACATTCAGCTCAAGAAAGTGAATGGGCTATGGTGAAGGTTGTGCTTAAAAGTTGCAACTCAATGTTCGAGAGAAACCGAGTTGATTCGGGTAAGTTGCTCGAGAGAGAATTTACCCCCACTAAAGTCTAGCTTAGTTACAAATGTTCAGCGATTTACTATCAATAGCATTTACCCAATTGTTTATTTTATCCCGTATTCCTATCCATCCCAAGAATCTCGTTTCCCTATTTCACATCTTTTTAACTTCACTATTTTTGTTCACTGGTTGAATACAAAACCCCCCATTGATCATTGACATTCGTGTCACCTTTAGATTTAGTATGTTTTTATTCGTTTATATTTATAGCTATGATTGATTAGAACATAATTTTACTTTTTTATTTGATTCTCGACTACTAACCGCTCTCTTGAAACTCGACCCCAACCCATTCTGTTGGGTTATATTACTGCACGCGATCGTTGATACTTGATTTGGAATGTGTCTTTGATTACGTCAAATATCAAAATGGCACCACTATCGGGGAGTGGTGTTAGTTGAGAATCTTTGGTTAAGAGTATTTTTGTTCTTGTTAATTATAGTGATACTGGCTTAATATTTAGTTTTGTTTTTGCTTGTTTGTGTTGAAAATAGGAAGTATGAGCATAAATGGTAGCAATGGCAGCCAAGTAGGCCATCAAGATGACATCGAAAAGCTCAAGGATGTCAACGAGCTTCATGCTAACGACCCCCATCTCATGGTAGGTATTGGTGCCATTTGCTTACCTCCAGCTGAAGGGAATGCGGTGTTTCACATCACGAGCACTATGTTGCAACTCTTGCAACTTAAGGGACTTTTCAGCGGATTGGCCCATGAGAACCCTCATGAGCATCTTCGAAACTTTGTGGATGTATGCGGACCATTCTCCTTCAATAACATCTCTCAGGAGTCGGTCCGGTTGAGGTTGTTCCCATTCTTGTTGATGGGTGAGGCATGCAAGTGGCTGGCTGAATTACCACGCGAATCAATCACTCGATGGGAGGAGTTGGTCACCGCATTTCAAGTGTGATTTTTCCCTTCCTCGAAGATGATGACTCTTCGGGATAACATTCAGAGCTTCAAGCATCTAGAAGGCGAGCCTATCCATGAAACTTGACTGCAATTCAAAAAGTTGGTGCTTCAATTCCCAACTCATGGCTTGCCTGATAACGTGTTATTGCAGTATTTTTACCGGTGTCTGGATTCGGTAAATAAAGGTGTTGTTGACCAACTTTCTCTGGGAGGTTTGATGCAACAACCCTACGTGCTAGCAGCTCAGCTATTGGATGGCATGACCATGATAAATCGGGCTTGGTACACCCGTGAAGACCAAGTTCCCCCTCTTACATTCAAATTGACCAAGGAGCAGATGGAAAAGGAGCAAGAAAGGGACCAAAACATGGACAAGATCATGACGCAACTTGACATTTTGTCCAAAAATATCATGGGAGCTAGTGCTCAGGGTGTCAATGTTGTGGGTATCGGGTGTGCTAACCCTGAAGAAGCAAAGTTTGAAGCTTTGTACAGTAAGGAAGTGAACTTCCTAGACAACTAAGGCGGTGGCTATCGTTCAAACTACTCGAGGCAGGGTGGTAACCAAGGTTGGGCTAGGGACGAAAGTTGGAAAGATCGTGAATGGAGGGACCGTAATCCTAATTGGAAGGATGGGGAGAAGGATAGGTATGTGCCTCCCCATGAGCGCCAAAAGCCAAAGGATTCGGAAAATAGTAGGCATGAGGATATGTTTTCTCATATCCTAAACAAAGTTGAGGGGTCAAACAAGGTTTTGAAAGAGATGAAAGACGACGTGTCGACCCTTAGCCAGATTGTTACCTCTCATTCAGTATTAATCAAGCAGTTGGAGACCCAAATGGGTCATATCTCTTCTCATCTAACCCCAATACAAAAAAGGGGGTTGCTTAGTGACACTATGGTCAACCCCATGAGCGAGGTTTGAAGGTGGACTTGCGTCGTGCCACGACGTTAACTAAGGCGTTGTTTGGGAGGCAACCCAAAACCCTTTTTATTATTTTATGTTTTTTTTAAATAACGGTGTGTTGGTTGTGCAAGATGAAATGTGGGAAGTGTTAGGAAAGAAGGAGATTGATGAGCAAACAGGTCCAATTGGCGCATCGTCGAATAAGTCAGCGACCCCGACTCAGACCGCCGTTGGACTCAAGATAACTTTAAGGGAGAGTCTGTAAAAATCGGCGAGCCTAGGAACTTATAGGTGAATCACCGATCATGTCGGCGACCCCGACAGAGATCGCTGTTTGGACCCCCAAAGTAACTGGAGGTTCTGTAAAATTTGGCGAGATAAGTAACTACTCAGCGTGTCGCCGAATGGGCAGGAACTGGACGGTTTTTGAAGCTAGAGGTTTAAATTTTCAAACGCTTTCACTTTTATGCATTTTCATTCTTCCAAACTCACGCCTACACATTATTCTCTATATTTTGCATTATCTAAAGGTGTTAGTTATCGATTTGTGCTCGAAACTTGGATTACATTGCTGCCTAACAATTCGATCTTAATTTAGTCAATATCAAAGGTTGGTTTCTGAACCCTGAGCTGTTGTTATCGATATCATACTCAAGTGCAATGATATTATCTTGTTAAAGTGTGTTGGTCATCACTGCTAAAATTAATTCGTTTGATCGCCTATTTTAATTTGAATTTCTAACCCTTAGTGTTTTGACTGTTAAAATTCCATAGCTTGGTGCATTGAAATAGATTAAAATTTTGTGGGTAGGGCTTGTATGCTTTGGGTTTTATTTGAATTTGTGATGTGCATGCTTTATTTGTGTTCTCGGGGGTTGTGGGGCTGATTTTGAGAAGTTGGGTTGAAAATAGGCACGTTGAGTCGTTTGGCGAGCTGGGTCGAGCTCGCCGAATCACTGGGCGATTTGCCTAATGTCCCCATCTCGCCCTTAATCTCATGTTTTATGTGTTGTTGGATTCTGTAACTTTCGGTGAAAAGCTTGAGATCGCCAAAAGCACTCGGCGACTCGCCGAGAATCTTCTTGATCGTTGTTTTACTTACACCCCTCAACCCTTTTTGCACTATAACTTTCGGCGAGCCTGTGCTTAGTCGTCGAAAGTTGTCGGCGACACACCGAGTGGTTCCCCCATCGCCTTCTTGTTGCAGTTTTAGAGACAATTCCTTCAGCGAGCTCGATCTAGCTCACCCAAGAAATTCGGTGACTCGCCAACTGGTTTGGCAAGTCTATCTGCAAATGTTCTGCTGTGCTTTTGTTTAAATTTTTCTAACTTCTCTTCAAGATTTTGAAGACATGACTAAATCAAAAGCCGGTGAAAGAATAATCCAAGCCCAAGAGAAGTCCAAATGGATTGCGATAAATGAGGATGCAGCTACATCAAAAGGCAAAGCTACGAAACTTCCCACAACTAGTGGGAAAGGCAAAGGCAGGAGGCCCACTTTTTCCAGAAAAACCATTACCCTAGACCCTAATATTCCTTCATGGACCTAGGGATTCTGCAAAGCTGTACATGTCTTTCTAGCGAACTCAGACTCAACAGACCTTGGTGAATCTGGCACTGTTGTTCCCCCTGAGGTGACCCCGGGCACTAATGCCAAGGCTCAGGGTGAGGCATCAGGCAATAATGCCCAGACAGACGGAGCGACTGTGTAGAAAGGACATCCTCTTTACCTCCCACTCTATTTTTCTTTATTTCACTTTTGGATGTTTTTATTTGCATTTGAGGACAAATGTTTTTATTTGTGGTGGGGTGAGGCCCACCTTTGTGTGTTGTTTGTTACTCTAGTTTTGTTTATCTATTTGGGCTTTGTGCTAAATTTGTGTTATACTGCTTTTTGTAGAAGGTTTGAGCTTGTGTTCCTTGCTTTTAATTGTAAATGATTTTTGAACCCTTTCGAAAATAATTTGCCACCTCTTGTATGTGTTGAATGTGGCTGTTCTCTTGCAAATTTGAGTATCGGTTTTGATCAATACCAATGACTTGAATAGTGCTCATAATCAAACATAAATGAATGCGCGGCTACAACGAGGCAAATTGAAGTTGCATAGACAATATGTGAACTCTTTATATCTCGTTGTGACTAGCCAATTATCGAATTGAGTCTCTTGTGATGAACATTGCACACTAGCGAAAGTGTGGAGTCTTGTTTGACTTTGGTGTCGATGTCTTGTGTGATGAGCTTACTGTGAACTATGCATGATAACACCTAGAATTTGCCCTGTTGGTCAGGTCAACTAAGTAAGGCTATCTCTTGATATGATCTTACAAAATTTTGAAAAGTGTGAAACAATTTGACATATACCTTTTTTGTAGCCTACCTTATGAGTGTGTGAACCTCTTTTGAACACCCCTTGAGCCTTACCCTTATTTGGAAGAAACTTGATGAAAACATGACATTTCTTAATCCACTACCTATAATCCTCTTGATTTGTGGTTGATTGAAAGGCCTAAGTTGGGGGTGTGGTGAAAAGAGAAGGCAAGTCAAGAAGTGCAAGAAAATTCCCTTCTATCCATGTGTTAAGAAAAATGGAACCCCTCCATACAAAAAAAAAA
>JAJONQ010057279.1:0-15653 GCA_036250385.1 Solanum microdontum
TGATTGAATCTAAGGAAAACTTGAGAAAAGAAATCGATTAAAAGCAATTTAGGATCAGAAAACGAGAGGCGAAATTAGTCAAACTTGACTTAGGAAATGGCTGGGGCGGCGCGCCCTAGATGCTCCCAGGGGGATGGGGCAGGCCCCTCTAGTGAGTCCATGCAGTTTATGAAGTTAGGGGCTAGCGCCCCACGCCCAGAACGCGCCAGGGTCGCCTGGCCCCACTCCTTTTACGTCGGTTGTCCCGTTTGAGTCCCTTTTAAGTGTAAGACTCCCTTTGATTCTAATCACTTTAAAATACTTCCAAACACCTAGAAATCATTCATAACATGATCATAACCTTGAATTCATAATATAAACTCAAGGTAAAGTTAAGACTTAAATCTTGAGAGTTCTTCCGATCATTTTGATAGAGTTCCTTTGAGTCCTTTTAAGGAGTCTTCTACAATTTCTAGTAACTTGTTTCAAGAATCAAGTAAGTGAGAATGAGAGTAAGGAGAATGTATTCATTAGTCTAAACTATCACCTTTATCCTTCATATCATGAGCCATGACTCTTGAATTCACAATTCACATTCAAGAGAGTTAAGAATAGAGTTCAAGGAAGCCTTTGAGTTAAATTGTGAATCCTTTGATATCAATCATCGATTTGAGTTATGTTTTGAGGAATTAAGTGAGAGAATGAGAGGAGTCATATACATGAGATCCATGTAGTTATGTATACCTATGAGTCGAGTCGTTCATACCCATAATTCCATGTGAACTCCAAAAATTAAGCATCATTAAGAGTAGTAGTATCTTGAAGTTCTAAGTCTTGAGTACTGAGTTCCTAATTCCCTTTGAGATTATATTTCTAATCATGGGACTATTACATGTTACCCATGAAGTCCATGACTTGAATTATTCATGCCCATAATTCCGCATGAACCCTATAAGTCGAACAATCTTGAGATGAGAAGTATGTTTTAGTCCTTGGGTTGAGTAGTTCATGCTCATAATTCCACATGAACCCTCTGAGTTGACCATTCTTGAAATGAGTAGTATCATTGAAGTTCTTGAGTTCAAAGTATTGAGTTCTATCTATGGTTATTCAAAACCTTGTATTGAGTCTTTCACGTCCATAATTCGGCGTGAACCGTATTTTAAGAAGTCTTTTACAGATACTTAAAACTTGTTTTAAAACTTGAGCATTGAGTTGAGTAAGAGTAAAGAGTAAGTTCAGTTTCTTCAAAAGATTATATGGGGACTACATATTCCGAAAGAGTTTAAAATGTTTTCACATTTAAACAAGAAAAGGAAACCATGATTTCCAAAGAGCCTTTGAGCTAGTTTTCAGAAAAGAGTAAACGTTTTTACAATTGAGCCAAAGAGGGAACATTCATTTTCAAGATAGCCTTTGAGCTATGTTTTTGAGCACTAATGTCAAATCAGAGAAGAAGTATATTTTTAAACACAAAGAGCTAGTATCATATTTTGGAAGTAGTATTGAGCACCGATATGGGGGAGCGTTCAGAGAACCCACAGCCCCCATAAACCATGTAGCCATCATGGGTAGAAAAAAGGTCATACTTTTTAGATGAACCCTTAGTGATTTTTAGCATAGACTTGTGGATCCACTTAGTAGTTCAGGTCCTATACCCTTGGCAAGGTATAGGATGCCTTGCCAGTGTGAGGTAGCACGTTATCTCATCACCATAGCTCTTAAGTGATGGTTGTCGGTTAGAGAAACTCCCACAGAAGTTATTTGTGTTCTTATATACACAGTTATTTGTATTTTTACATACATTTCAGAGTTTTAGTGTATCTTTGCATACAACCAGAGTTGACTTCATGTTTTAAACAACTTTTCTATATATTGCATATGTTTTAAAATGGCTTTATATTGAAATGAGTTCAGTTATGTTGAGTTGAGTATCCAGAGTTGAGTATCCACAGTTTGAGTACCAAGAATCGAGTGTCTTATTAATGAGTTGAATATTTTATCTTTGAGTTGAGTAACTTATTCCTGAGTTGAGTCGAGTTGAGTGAGTTTAGAAGAGGTAAGTATGTTTCGTTTTATCAAGTCTCAAGCTTATGTTTATACTAAAGAATTCCTCTTACATGCTCATACATTCCACGTACTGAGCCATTTGGCCTGCATCTTTTCATGATGCAGAAGCAGGTATTCAGGATCATCAACAGGAGCTTCGTTGATACATCTGGCATTTCGAGTTAGCTATGGTGAGCCTCCTTGTTTCTGGAGGATTTCATTTACTTTTCAGTTTAGTCAGGATGTCATAGGTCTTGTCTCGACTTTCATTTTTATCAGTTAGAGGCTTCATAGATAGTCAGCATAGTTGAGAAGTCTATATTATTTATTTTATCAAATGTCTTAAAGACTTAAGTTGCCTATTTTATGGCGAGTTGAATAATTTATTTTATTCAGTTTTCTTTTGAGTTAAATCTTTCTATTTAAGTTTCATGAATTTTGTTTAATTTTTAAGCTTTTGCAAGCTTGAGTTAGTCTTCCTCTTGTAGTCAGCCAGGATGAGGGTTCTCTTGGGGACCAGCAATGGTCTTCGAGTGCCGGCCACGTCTAAGGTGTAGACTCGGGTCGTGACAAACATGGTATCAGAGTCAGGTTTCAAGTGTCCTAGGGTGTCTATAAATCCGTGTCGATAGGATCTTGCTTATGGTTGTGAGGGCCCCACTTCTATAAATGAGGGACTACAGACATTTGAGAAAAGTTTCCTTTCTTTCATATTCTTAATCGTGCAATAGAGCTTTGTCATAGAGATTTATTCATACTCGTGCCTTTCTCAGATTTATTCGACTACCCATCATACTAGAGGTGGTTAAAAAGCAAAGTAAGTCCTTTATCGACTAGTTGTTCTTAGCAAATATCTTGATAAAATCATGAGCTTGCAGAGGGGCTTAAGAGAAGCCCATGAGTGAGTTAAGTGTTCAGTTTCAGAGGAATGCACCCATAATTATATGAATCATGCATTTGAGCTTTAAACAAGTTGTACTCTTTTCCTTAATCCTTATTTCAGCTAAGATCCATATGAGGAGGTATGTTTAGAGCTTGGGTAATATTTCCACACCAAAAGGTAACATGAGTTACGAGATCAGGAGCAGTAGTAGTGAAAGATCCAAGAGTTAAAGGAAAGTATTCACGGTTTAGTAATCTTAGAAAAGGAGATAGTGATGAGGCAAGCTATGTTCTTATAGTCATGCACCCAGCAAATTATTGATGAGGAGTTTTCCCTTTTGGGTAGAGTAAGAGTTTCTAGTCAAGCTGAGAAAGACTATATATTTGTTAACCAAAATAGAGTTGGTGTCGATGTTCCATCGTAGTAGAGGAGACTAAATTCATGTGTTGAATAAGAGAGCAGGGTATTTATGAAGTGATAGATCTAATCTAGAGTTATGATTTGTTTGAGAGGGTCATGATGTTCAGAAGGTTATTGAACTAATCAAGTAATGAAATATAGTGTAGTAGGTGAGCAATCGTACTGATATTCAGGTTTAGTAATAACCATTAAGCTTGAATTTGAGATGAGTTTCATGATCAAAAGAAGGGAAACATGAGGGTGATGATATTAGTATTGAGATTTGATATGGTAGACTTGACATAGAGTAGGTGAGGATTTGATATGGTTGTTGCAATGAATATGCGTAGTACAAGTGAGAGACATTAACCTTTAAATAAGGGCAGTGAAGTGTTGCTAAGTCACAAGAGTAACAAGAGCATTAAGAGGTGTACCCAGAGGGCTTGTATTCATAAGAGGTTAAGAGAAACACCTTAGAAAGAGGTATTAGTACCCACTTAAAGAGAGTTCAATAGTGATGAGATAAACATCTTTCGATTGTTAGAGTAAAAGATGATGTAGATCAGTTAGAGATGTGGAATAGGTCCATACCTTTCAAGTGTTAGCTTTAGACCTAAGGGGGAGATGACAAGATGAGAAATCGAGTCAAGTTTTTGAGATTAAGATGGTAATGAATTCCAAAGAGTTTGGGGGATATCTTTTATAGGTCCTTTAGTAATCGAGTGATGTTAGAAAGATGAGGTTGATGTTCTTATCATGATAGCTATGATGTGGTAATTCCATCAAAGGTTATAAAAGAAGAGGATGAGGTTTTACTATGAGAAATAGTTAAATGAGATCCCTTAGTTGGATTCGAAGAAGTTGGTTAGTAGGAGTCCTAGAGTTGTTAGAATACTAAGCTTGAATGTGGTGTTAAATAGTAATAGTCTTGGAGATTCCATATAGAGAGGTATAGAATCCGAACTTAAGGATTTGGGTTAAGCTTGAATATAGTGAGAGCATACCATTAGACTCAAACCATAGTAAGAGTAACCCCTTTCCATACCCAGTCCAGTCGTCATTCGAGGACGAATGATCCAAGGGTTAGATATTGTAACACCCCAGAGAAATTTTTGAACTAAGACTCGAACCATTCTTCGTAGAAGGAATTAAAATTTCTTAAGTGTTTAGGTCACTAGATTTAGCACCTTGAGTTCCAAAAGAATTAAATTGAAATGGCAAAATCTGAAATTTTGCAAGTTAAGCTAACTATGAGTTTTGGGTCAACTTCAAACTATCATAACTTCTAGCTCAACATGATTTAGGTGTGATACAAGATACTGTAGGGAATACCTTTGAATTATATTTCCAACGCCACCGAGTTTGCTCAGTTTAGAGTTCGTATAAGGGAGATAGGTCCATTCGAAGTTGGGCTGTCTAGATAAGGAAAGTCAAAACCGGTATTTAGAGGATTATTTTAGTCTTTTCCTTACCCAATCAGATTTGATTCATTTTTAGTAATATTTTAATGGTCTAATCTGATTAGGTTCAGTTTTATAATACTAGTTTACACCTAGCGTTTTAGTTGAGAGTTCAAGAAGAGAAAAGAAGAAGAGAGAAGAGGAGTAAAGCGAAAGGATCAAAGTGTTCGTCAAAATTCTTGAAAGTTGTTGCGGATTGTCGCCATGGTATTGATCCCTAAGAGATATGTAAGCATCCATAGTGTTGGGTTTATTCACCCACACGCCAAACATATTATTTTCAGCGTAGTTTCATTCTCAAAAAATTGAAGGATTTAAGTTCTTGATAGGTGTTCTTGAAGTTCATTCTGAATCTTGTTTTGTTGGGGTTTTCATGATATCTTGAGATTGAAGTGATTGTTTTGAGTGGATTAGTGTGTACTTAGGTTGGGTGATTGAATCTAAGGAAAATCTTGAGAAAAGAAATCAATTAAAAGCGATTTAGGATCAGAAAACTAGAGGCAAAATTTGTCGAACCCAAGGGGATGGGGCAACTCCCCTGCAATGCGCCCATATGCAGTCTCTGAAGTTAGGGGTTTGCGCCCCGCGCCCGAAACTTACCACGATCGCCTGCCCCCACTCCTTTTCCGTCTGTTCTCCCGTTTGAGTCCCTTTTAAGTGTACCTTCACTACCTTTGATTCTAATCAATTTAAAATATTTCCAAACACCTAGAAATCATTCATAACATGATCATAACCTTGAATTCATAATTAAAATTCAAGGTAAAGTTAAGATTTAAGTCTTGAAAGTTTTTCTGATCGTTTATAGAGAGTTCCTTTGAGTCCTTTTGAGGAGTCTTCTACAATTTCTAGTAACTTGTTTCAAGAATCAAGTAAGTGAGCATGAGAATGAGGAGAATGTGTTCATGAGTCTACATTATCACCGAGATCCTTTATATCATGAACCATGACTCTAGAATTCATAATTCACATTTAAGAGAGAGTTAAGAGTAGAGTTCAAGGAAGCCTTAGAGTTCAATTGTGAATCCTTTGAGATCCATCATCGATTTGAGTTAATTTTTGAGGAAGTAAATAAGAGAATGAGAGGATTCACATACATGAGATCCATGTAGTTATGTAGAGCTTTGAGTTGAGTCGTTCTTTCCCATAATTCTGTATGAACTCCATAAATTGAGAATCATTGAGAGTAGTGGTATCTTCAAGTTCTAAGTCTTGAGTATTGAGTTCCTAATTCCCTTTGAGAGTATATTTCTAATAATGGAACTATTACATGTTACCCATGAATTCCTTTACTTGAATTATTCATGTCCATAATTCTGCATGAACCCTATAAGTCGAATAGTCTTGAGATGAGAAGTATGTTTGAGTCTTTGGGTTGAGTAGTTCATGCTCATAATTCCACATGAACCCTCTGAGTCGACCATTCTTGAAATGAGTAGTATCATTGAAGTTCTTGAGTTCCAAGTATTGAGTTCTATCTATGGTTATTCAAAACCTTGTATTGAGTAGTTCACATCCATAATTCGACATGTACCATATTTTAAGAAGTCTTTTACAAATACTTTAAACTTGTTTTAAGACTTGAGCATTGAGTTGAGTAAGAGTAAAAAGTAAGTTAAGTTTCTTCAAAAGATTATATAGGGACTATGTATTCCCAAAGAGTTTAAAATGTTTTCATATTTAAACAAGAAAAGGAAACCTTGATTTCCAAAGAGCCTTTGAGCTAGTTTTTCAGATAAGAGTAAACGCTTTCACAATTGAGCAAGAGAGGGAACTTTTATTTCTAAGATAGCCCTTGAGCTAAGTTTTTAAGCTCTAATCTCAAATCAGAGAAGAAGTATGTTTTTAAACTCAAAGAGCTAGTATCATATTTTGGGAGTAGTATTGAGCACCGATATGGGGGAGCGTTCAGAGAACCCACTGCCCCCATAAACCATGTAGCCATCATGGGTATAAAAAAGGTCATACTTTTTAGATGAATCCTTAGTTCTTTTTAGCATAGACTAGTGGACCCACTTGGTAGTTCAGGACCTATATCCTTGGCAAGGTATAGGATGCCTTGACAGTGTGAGGTAACACGTTGTATCATCACTATAGCCATTAAGTGATGGTTCAGAATTTATTTGTATTCTTATATATACAATTATTTGTATCTTTACATAAATTTAAGTGTTTTAGTGTATCTTTGCATACACCCAGAGTTGACTTCATGTTTTTAACAACTTTTCTTTATATTGCATTTGTTTTAAAACGGTTTTATATTGAAATGAGTTCAGTTATGTTTAGTTGAGTATCTAGAGTTTGAGTACTAAGAGTCGAGTGTCTTATTATTGAGTTGAATATTTTATCTTTGGGTTGAGTATCTTATTCTCGAGTTGAGTGAGTTGAGAAGAGGTAAGTATGTTTCCTTTTATCAAATTTCAAGCTTATGTTTATACTTTAGAATTCCTCTTACATGCTCGTACATTCCACGTACTGAGACATATGGCCTGCATCTTTTCATGATACAGACGCAGGTATTCAGGATCATCAATAGGATCTTCGTTGATACATCCAGGAGTTCGAGTTAGCTATGGTGAGCCTCCTTGTTTACGGAGGATTTCATTTACTTTTCAGTTTAGTCAGGATGTCGTGGGTCTTGTCCCGACTTCAATCTTTATCAGTTGCAGGCTTCATAGATAGTCAGCATAGTTGAGAAGTCTGTATTATTTATTTTGTTAAGTTGCCTATTTTATGGCGAGTTAAATAATTTATTTTATTCAGTTTTCTTTTGAGTTAAATCTTTCTATTTAAGTTTCATGAATTTTATTCAATTGTTAAGCTTTTGCATGCTTGAGTTAGTCTTTCGATTGTAGTCAGCTAGGATGAGGGTTCTCTTAGGGACCAGCAATGGTCTTCGAGTGCCGGCCACGTCTAGGGTGTAGACTCGGGTCGTGACAAACTTGGTATCAGAGCCAGGTTTCAAGTGTCCTTGGGTGTCTACGAAGCCGTGTTGGTAAGATCTTGTTTATGGTTGTGAGGGGCCCGATTCTATAAATGAGGGACTATAGACATTTTAGAAAAGCTTCGTTTCTTTCATAATCTTAATCATGCAAAAAAGCTATGTCATAGAGATTTATTCATATCATGCCTTTCTCAGATTCATTCGACTACCCGTCATACTAGAGGTGGTTGAAAAACAGAGTTAATCCTTTGAGTAGTTCTTTGCAAGAATCTACAGAAAGTCATAAGACTGTAGAGGGGCTTGATACAAGCCCATGAGTGAGTTAAGTGTTCAGTTTCAGAGGAATGCACCCATAAATATATGAATCACGCATTTGAGCTAAAAACGAGTTGTACTCTTTTCCTTAAGCCTTGTTTCAGCTAAGATCCTTGTGACGAGGTATGTTTAGAGCTTGGTTAATATTTCCACCCCAAAAGGTAACATGAGTTGCAAGATCAAGAGTAGTAGTAGTGAAGGAGCCCAGAGTTAGAGGAAAGTATGCAGGGGTTTAGTAATCTTAGAAAGGGTGACAGTGATGAGGCAAGCTATGTTATTATAGTCATGCACCCAGTAAGTTATTGATAAGGAGTTTTGTAGGTAGAGTAAGAGTTTCTAGTCAAGATAAGATAGTATATATTTGTTAACCAAAATAGAATTGGTGTCGATGTGCCATCATATTAGAGGAGACTAAAGTCATGTGTTTAATAAGAGAGCAGGGTATTTATGAAGTGATAGATCTAATCTAGACTTATGATTTGTTTGAGAGGGTCATGATGTTCAGAAGGTTGTTGAACTGATCAAGTAATAGAGTATAGTGTAGTAGGTGAGCGATCGTATTGATATCCGGGTTAGTTATAAACATTAAGCTTGAATTTGAGATGAGTGTCACGATCAAAAGAAGGGCAACATAAGGGTGATGATGTTAGTATTAATATTTATTATGGTAAACTTCACATAGAGTAGGTGATGATTTGATATGGTTGCTGCAATGAATGTGCGTAGTACAAGTGAGAAACCCTAACCTTTAAATAAGGGCAGTGAAGTGTTGCTAAGTCACAAGAGTAACAAGAGCATTAAGAGGTGTACCCAAAGGGTATATAATCAGAAGAGGTTAAGCGAAACACCTTAGAAAGAGGTCTTAGTACCCGCTTATAGAGAGTTCAGTAGTAATGAGATAAACATCTCTCGATTGTTAGAGTAAAAGATGATGTAGACGAGTTAAAGATGTGGAATAGGTCCATATCATTCAAGTGTTATCTTTAGACCTAAGGGGGAGATGACAAGATGAGAAATCGAGTCAAGTGTTTTAGATTAAGATGGTAATGAATCCAAAGAGTTTGGGGGATATCATTTAGAGGTCCTTTTAGTAATGGAGTGATGTTAGAAAGATGAGGTTGATGTTCTTATCGTGATACTTATGATGTGGTAATTCTATCAAAGGTTATGAAAGAGGAGGATGAGGTTTTAAAATGAGAAATAGTATAATGAAATCCCTTAGTTGGATTCAAAGAAGTTGGTTAGTAGGAGTCCTGGAGTTGTTAGAATACTAAGCTTGAATGTTGTGTTAAAGAGTAATAGTCTTGGAGATTCCCAATAGAGAGGTATAGAATACGAACCTAAAGATTTGGGCTAAGCTTGAAAGCATACCATTAGACTCAAACTTTAGTAAGAGTAACCCAGTCTAGTCTTCATTCGAGGACGAATGATCCCAATGGAGAGATATTGTAACACCCCAGAAAAATTTTCCAACTAAGACTCAAACCCTTCTTCGTAGGGAGTGAGATTTTACCAAGGAATTAAAATTTTCTTAAGTGCTATGGTCACCTGATAGAGCACCTTGAGTTCCAAAAAGAAGTAAACTGGAAATTGCAAAATCTGAGATTTTGCAAGTTAAGCTAAGTATGATTTTTGGGTCAACTTCAAACGACCATAACTTCTAGCTCAAGATGATTTAGGTGTGATACCAGATACTGTAGGGAATACCTTTAAATTATCTTTCCAATGCCAACGGGTTTGCTCAATTTCTAGTTCGTACGAGGGAGATATGTCCATTCGAAGTTAGGTTGTCTAGATAAGGAAAGTCAAAACCGGATTTTAGAGGGGTAGTTTGGTCTTTTCCTTACCGAATCAGGTTTAATTCATTTTTAGTAATATTTTAGGGGTTTAATCTGATTAGGTTCAGTTTTATAATCGTAACTTACACCTAGGGTTTTAGTTGAGAGTTCAAGAAGAGAAAAGAAAAAGAGAGAAGAGGAGTAAAGACAAAAGGATCGAAGCGTTTGTTGAAATTCTTGAGAGTTGTTGCGGATTGTCTCCATGGGTTTGATCTCTAGAAGGTATGTAAGCTGCCATAGTGTTGGGTTTATTCACCCAAACACCAAACATATTATTTTCAGTGAAGTTTCTGTCACGCCCCAAACTCGAGGGACGCAGCTGACTTCTAATGCCAAAAATCAGGCCCGAGTCGACCCTGCTGAACCATTTGCTACTAGCGCATGACAGCCACACACAATCAAGAAACCAAACAAGTATAGCTCGGCTTAAAACTAAGCCCTCGGCCGTCAAGGCCCCTGTCAACTGATCTATAAAAGAAACAGCTACTCCCAGGAGATCATATAAATAAATAGCCAACTAGCACAGAAGTCTTGGTTGGACCGTCGAGGCCACCATGATATCTATACCAAAACTAAAAGCATGTATATATCATTACAACACATCAAACAGCTCACAAGCTTCAGCAAACCAACAACATAGGCCAGTATGGCCATAACATAGCTAGACACCCCACACACTAGTCTGCAAGACTCTAAGAGTAGTAAGATTAGCAGGACAGGGCCCAGTCTACCCATAAAGATATATACAACAAAAGGTAACAAACCTCCCAACTTTGGTAGCTCAGAAGGAAATGGTTAGACAACCGGATAAAAGTCAATCCTACTGCTGAGGAGGTCTACTCGGTCGTCTGTCAGGACCTGCATGCATGAATGCAGCGCCACCAGGGCAATGGGGCGACAGTACAAAATAATATACAAAGTATGAAAGGCAATAGACTATGAGGAGGTATCCTCATTTACTAGAATAATCTGATGAATAAATCAAGGATAAGATAAGTGTACTGACCTGCTCCTAAATCTAAACTTGTCAAAAATAATAAAACAACAACCTACCCAAGCCTCCATAAGCTCGACAGGTACAAACAGCACACAAGACCACCAACTCTGGCCCCCATAAGCCCGGAAGGTGCCAATCAGCCTATATACCCCTATCAGTAGTCCCCTATCCCCGTAGGCAGTTACATAGCCTTATTAGGCATTAATATAGCCCCGTAGGTAGCACATAGCTCTCTTAGGCATCAACATAGCTTATAGACAACTCATAGCCCTCTTAGATAACAACATGGCCCTGTAGGAAGCACATAGCCTTGTTAGGCGTCAATATAGCCCTGTAGGCAACTCATAGCCCTTCTAAGCATCAATATAGCCCCGTAGACAACTCATAGACCTTTTAGGAATCCATATAACCCTGTAGGAAGAACATAGCCCTTCTAGGCATAGATCACATTCCTGCAGCTAACCACAATATCCCCAAGGGCAATAATAGCAATCCAATCGCTAAAAGCGAGCAATTTAGTTATAAGTAACCTATACAAATAGCCTCTAAGTCGTGTCCAACACAGGGCTGCTACTAACTAAATAAGAATCCCGATAAGGGAGGATTATATCAACTCGAGCAGCCAACAATCAACAATAATGGCTACAAGTGTAGCAACGATAACAACCCAATTACATTGCTCCTAAGCTTTAAGGAAACATGTTGTAAGTAGGGAATAACCTTAACATACCTTTCCAATGAACGCTCGAAAGACCGTAGTTCATTCACGAAAATTTTTCCTTATGTCCTAAGCTTGGCAAATACTATATATACACAGCTGGTACGCATTTATAAATAGTTCATAATTAATCTTAAATCGGCAGATTTGCCATATTGCCCCAACTTGTCGAAACGTACGTAGAAATTCATAAAAACAACCATAAAAGGGTCTCGAAATGATTACCTTAGTTAACCAACTGTAATCCTTGAAGAAATACCAATAACTACAAATTTATATCTTCAAAAACCAGCTCCAAACGCAGCTAATAGAAGGGAAAAACGATTGCCACATGTAGGGATTACGTTTCTAGGCACGGGCGCAATGTTTAGTGGTAGAAAGTTTCAAAAATTAACCTTCATCATGCTAGAACTTCATAGGAACTCTCTCTTAAGCTTTATCTCTGGTTTGGAACTGAAATGGAATGTTTTCATGGATTAAAACGTTAAATATGCCAACATAACATATTTTTAACCCGACCCGGATTCTGCCCCGGTAGTCCCTAGTAAAACCCATATAACTTTTTTCTCTGATGTCGGTTTGATACGGGGTTTTGTGCATTGCAAACTAGACTCGTAGGCCTATAATGGGTGATAGTCCTTCTAATTATTTATATATTGGGAGAAAACATCCAATACATTTGACCTAAATTTTAGACAAATCTTTATAAAGGAACTTACGATAACTTTCTCCAACTATTGCCAACTTTTATTTTGCCACTTACTTAACTTCAAAACTTGAGATACAACGCTTGAATACTTAAAATATGACATACCACCTCATTTTTAATTTATTACTCACCCTCCTTGTCTTTCCATGAAGATACAAGTTAATTTAGACGTTTTGGAAAGTCGGGGTTTTACATCCTTCCCTCTTTAGAAACATTCGTCCTCGAATGAAAAAAAATCTAAGTCACGCGGTTAAGTTTGTCACTATCCAGGAACCTAAAATGCAAAAAGTATAACCTAGGCATCTCACATGACGACTTAAATTGCTAATCACTATAGCTCCGCAATAACAGAGCGAGTAAATATGCAATGACAACAACAATAATAATAAGCAACAGTATAAAAAAAATCAGATAGGTGTCTTACCTCACTGCACCAATATAAACTGATATGTCATCACCCTTGGATATGAAACAAGTGAGGATATTTGGACCTCATGTCATCCTCAGCTTCCCAGGTCACCTCATCTCTATTCTTGTTTCTCCACAATACTTTAATCGAAGCCACCTCTTTGGTCCTCAATTTAAGGACTTGCCGATCTAATATGGCAACTGGAGTTTCCTCGTAGGACAACTCCTCTGTGATCTGAACATCCTCAACTAGGACAACCCGAGAAGGGTCTCCTACGCACTTCCGTAGCATAGATACATGGAAAACGGGATGAACAGATTCTAGCCCCGAAGGCAATTCTAACTCATAAGCTACTCGTCCTACCCTCCAAAGGATATGGTATGGCCCAATGAATCTTGGACTACGCTTTCCTTTTTTGCCAAATCTCATAACCCCCTTCATAGGCGAGACTTTTAAGAATACCCAGTCATTGACGCAAAACTCTAAGTCCATTCGTCACACATCTGAGTATGACTTTTGTCGGCTTTGAGTTGTTAGCAACCTCTCCCGTATGAGCGTGACCTGCTCCACTGTTTGTTGTACTAAGTCGGGTCCAATAAACCCTGACTCACCTACCTCGAACAATCCAATGGGGGATCTACATTTTCGCCCATACAAAGCCTCATAAGGTGCCATCCCTATGCTGGAATGATAACTATTATTGTATGCAAACTCTATAAGAGGTAAGTGGTCATCCCAACTCCCCTTGAAGTCCAGCGTACATGCCCGTAGCATATCCTCGAGTGTCAAAATTGTGCTCCTCTATCAGAGATAATAGATACTGGGACACCGTATTGCCTAACAATCTCCCTAATATAGACCCTTGCATAGTCTTTGGCCGTAAAAGTAGCCCTAACTAGTAAGAAGTGGGCTGATTTTGTTAGTCTATCAACAATTACCCAAATAGAGTCAAACTTGCAACGCGATCGAGGTAACCCTATAATAAAATCCATATTAATTGCTTCCCACTTCCATAAAGGAATGGCTATCTCCTGAACTAGCCCAGCGGGCTTTTGGTGCTCAACCTTCACCTGTTGGCAGTTAGGACACTATGCCACAAACTCAGCAATGTCCTTCTTCATCCCGTGCCACCAATAGATCTCCTTAATATCATGGTACATCTTCATTGAACCAGGGTGAATGAATAACGGGAATGATGTGCCTATTCCATAATTCGATGCGGAAGCACTGCAACATTTGGAAGACACAATCGACCACTACATATAAAGACTCCATCTCGTGTTATATATAAAATGCTTAAGTCTGTTGATTTTGAGCCTTGTCTTTGAGCTGCTCTAAGCTAGGATCCTCTTGTTGCCGTGATTTTACTTCTACAACTAGAGATGATACGGTTGTGTCCTGAATTGTTACCCCACTATCTTCTGCCTCTAACAATTTGACTCCCAAGCTAGCTAACTAATGAAGCTCTCGTGCTAGCCCATGCTTATCAACACCTAAATATGATAAAATACCCATAAACCTTCGACTGAGGGCATCAGCTAGCACATTCGCCTTTCCAGGATGATATAAAATGTCCACGTCGTAATCTTTCAATAATTCAAACCATCAACGTTGTCGCAGATTTAACTCCTTTTATCTAAAGATATATTGAAGGCTTTTATGATCTGTGAAGATGTCAATATGAACGCCATACAAATAGTGTCTCCAGATCATTAGCGCATGCACAAATTCAGCCAACTCTAAATCGTGGGTCGAATAGTTCTTCTCATGGTTTCTCAATTGCCTTGAAGCATATGTGATAACCTTACCATGTTGCATTAGGATACATCCCAACCCAACACCAGAAGAATCACAATACACCGCATAGCCTTCTATACTGTCTGGCAATGTAAGAACTGGTGCTAATGTCAACCTATCTTTCAGCTCCTGGAAACTATACTCGCAAGCCTCAGTCCACTGGAACTTACCTGCTTTTTAAGTCAGCTTCGTTAATGGGGCTGAAATTGAAGAAAACCCCTGTACAAACCTTATGTAGTACCTAGCTAACCCTAAGAAACTACGAACCTCAGTCGGAGTCATGGGTCTGGGCCAAGTCTTTACAGCCTCAATCTTTTGTATATCAATCGCAATGCCTGCATCTAATACAATATGGCCTAAGAAAGCTACAGAGTCTAACCAGAACTCACACTTAGAAAACTTTCCATAAAGTTCTCTGTCTCGAAGAACCTGAAGGACTGCTCGCAGATGATTTTCATGCTCATCTTTTGAATGTGAATACACCAAAATATCATCAATAAATTCAATCACAAACAAGTCTAGTTATGGCCTAAATATACTATTCATCATGTCCATGAACACTGATGGGGCATTAGTTAATCCAAAAGACATTACCAAGATCCCAAGATCGCAAAGTGTCAATATCTAGTTCTAAAAGCTGTATTTGGAACATCTTTCTCCCGAACTCGTATCTGGTGGTACCCTGATCTTAAATCAATCTTTGAGAAACACTTAGCACCTTGTAACTGATCAAACAAGTCATCTATCCTCGGAAGGAGATACTTACTCTTTGTAGTTGCCCTATTCAGCTGTCGGTAATTGATACACATTCTTAGTGAGCCATATTTCTTCCTTACGAACAACACTGGTGCACCCCATGGTGAAGCACTAGGTCTAATAAAGCCTTTATCCAGCAAGTCTTTCGGTTGATCCTTCAACTCCTTTAGCTCAGCAGGAGCCATTCTATAAGGAGGGATAGATATGGGTTGTGTACTTGGTAGCATATCGATAGCAAAATCAATTTCCCATTCTGGATGGATACCAGGGATCTCGTCTGGAAATACATCTAGAAACTCATTAACTATCGGAATAGACTGAAGAGTTGGTGGTTCTGCATCTATATCATGAACATGAACAAGATGATAAATACAACCCTTAGTAATCATCCTCCTCGCCT
>JAJONQ010057280.1:0-13246 GCA_036250385.1 Solanum microdontum
CAAACGTTTTAACTTTGTTTTAAGACTTAAGTTTTGAGTTCAGTAAAGAGTAAAGTTGAAGTTCTTTTCTTCAAAAAGTATATGGGGACTATGTATTCCCAAAGAGATTTAAAATGTTTTCACATTTAAATAAGAACGGAAATTGAGATTTCCAAAGAGCCTTCGGGCTAGTTTTCAGAAAAGAGTATCGCTTTTTAAATGAAGCAAGAGAGGAAACTGATATTTCCAAGATAGCCTTTGAGCTAAGTTTTTGAGAAATTATCTCAAATCACAAAAAGAAGTTTGTTTTAAACATAAAGAGCTAGTATCATATTTTGGGAGTAGTATTGAGCACCGAATTGGGAGTGAGAATGAGTTCAGATAACTCACGTCTCCATAAAACCATATAGCCACTATGGGTAGAAAAGAGTCATACTTTTTAGATAAACCTTTCTCACAATAGACTAGTGGATCCACTTAGTAGTTCAGGTCCTATGCTGATAGCAAAGTATAGGATGGTCCTTGGCAATGTGAGGTAAAGTGTTGTATCATCACTATAACTCTTAAGTGATGGTTGTCAGTTAGAGAAACTCCCACAAAAATTATATTATTTTCTTATATGAGAAAAATTGAGTTTGTTATTGCATTTTATTTAACAAACTGAGTTGTTTTACTGTTGTATAAAGCTTTCTATATATTGCATGTGTATTGTTGCTTTATATTGAGCTGAGTATCCAGAGTTGAGTATCCAGAGTCAAATATCATATCCTTGAGTTGAGTATCTAATCTCTGAGTTGAGTATCTTATCCTTGAGTACTTTTGAGTTGAGTAAGTTTGAGTAGTTTTGAGTAGTTTGGAGTATTCCTTGAGTTGAGTAAGATTGAAAAGAGGTAAGTATGTTTCCTTTTTATCAAGTTTCAAGCTTATGTTTATGCTTTAGAATTCCTCTTATATGCTCGTACATTCCACGTACTGAGCCATTTGGCCTGCATCTTCTCATGATGCAGACACAAGTATTCAGGATCATCAACATGAGCTTCGTTGATACATCCGAGAGTTCGAGTTAGCTATGGTGAGCCTCCTTGCTTCCGGAGGATTTCATTTACCTTTCAGTTATATCAATTGTTAGGATGTCTTGGGTCTTGTCCCGACTTCCATCTTTATCAGTTAGAGGCTTCATAGATAGTCAGTATAGTTGAGAAGTCTGTATTATTCATTTATTTTATTAAATGTTTTAAAGACTTAAGTTGCTTATTTTATGACGAGTTGAATATATTATTTTTATTTTAAGTTGTTCATTTGAGTTAAAGTTTTGAAAAGTTGAGTTTATTGAATTTTAGTCAGTTTTAAGCTTTGTATGCTTGAATCAGTTTTCCGCTTGTAGTCAGCCAGGATGAGGGTTCGCTTGGGGACCAACAATGGTTCTCGAGTGCCAGCCACGTCCAGGGTGTAGGCTCGGGTCGTGGTAGTCTGACTGTGGGAGCTACTATTAACCGACATAAAACCATGTAAGCTAAACGTGGATTTCGATATATACGCCCAATCGAGAGGATCTTATATACCTTGTCAAGGGTATAAATGCATGACTGTTCAATGTATATGCCCCATCGAGAGGACCCAATATACCTTGCTAGAGGTATAAAGGCATGAATGGTGTGATCACTAAATTTGATGCTTAACATATGGGACTTATAAACCTACGGGGGAACGTAGTTTTGGGACTATACGGGTACGCTGAACGTTAGTTTAACTCAGTGTTAAGTCTACTCCCAATTGAATATGTATATGACACATTGTGAGTGAATACTGAAATGCTGAATAGCTCAAAATACTGACATGCAAAATCTCAGAATGCAATATTTAAATACTGTCAATGAAACATTCAAAATTGGAGCATGTATATCTGTTTAACTGACGTAGCAAGTGTAATTCATGAACTAAGAGAATCTACACAACTAGGGTTCTGAATTTCCTGCAAAGAACACAACAACGATATCACGAAAACATGATAATTTGATAGGAATACTATAACAACTCATTCACAATAATTCTCTAAAGTTCTAGGAACCCTAGGTCTAAACAATATATAGGGAATCAAGAATCTGACTGAATTATACGGACCTAGTGGACGAAAGGAACCCACTAGTGAAATCCCACATACCTGGTGACGAAATTCACGGAGAAATTTTTCAATTTCGGGGGTTGAACCGAAGAAAACTTGTTGCATTCTTGTTAGGGTTTTGAGTCGCCTCTTCCTCCTCTTTAGTTCTAAGCTTGGTTCATTCTAGAGAATAATGGTTTAGGAAAAATCTGACTAGAATAATAAGCTAAAACTGACCAAAAGGAAGTAGTTTAGGGATAAAATAATTAGGAAAAGACCGTATTACCCCTAAACAAAAAGTCGATTAGCCCATCGACGGAGCTGACTGACGGGCCATAAGTCGACTGACGATCCATCCTGTCAGTCGTCGTTTGGTTTTCAGAGGGCTGAAATCTGGGGTCTGAAAATTAAAAGTTGGCTGGCCCATCAACGGAGCTGACTAACAGGCCGTAAGTCGACTGACGGTCCATCCTGTCAGTTGTCATTTGGCTATCAGAGGGCTGAAATCTAAGGTCTGAAAAATTAAAAGTCGACTGACCTATCGACGGAGCTGACTGACGGGCCGTAAGTCGACTGACGGACCGTCCTATTAGTCGTCGTTTGGCTGTCAGAGCGCTGAAATCTGAGGTCTAAAAACTAAAAGTCGACTGTCCCATTAACGGAGCTGACTAACGGGTCGTAAGTCGACTGACGGTCCGTAGATGACCTCTGTCGGTGGCACCTGCAGCTTTTGACAATCCGGAATTTTTCCTTCCTCGAATCTGGGGTGTTACAATATCTCCCCCTTGGTAACATTCGACCTCGAATGAAATTTAAACTAGCTGGGTATGGAGGGAATGAGCTGCAGTCCTTACCCCTAAGTACTAGAAATTTATATCTGACTGAACTGAGTTCCAAGAACATGAAAATATGCTGACAGTGCAAGAACAACTAAAAGAACATGGTACTAAGACTGAATTTACGCACCAGAAAACTGAGAGACTAGAGAAGAAACTATTATCTCAAGCTGAAACGGAATCGTAAGGAAAAAGATAAGGATACTTGGCCTTCATGGCTTCTTCACCTACTTATCCACACTAGGAACACATAAGCAACCATCTCCCCCTTGGGAGAAAACCTCTACTTTTTGTTGATTAACTGCACCTTCCAACTGGAAGAATATAGGATCAATGTCCTATTTTCCCTTAACCTCCGCTACCAATGAAGCTTCTGATCTATTCTGGACTATCACACCACCATCTGATGTGTCCGTAAGGCTAACTCCTAAGCGAGCAAGTTGATAAACATCTTTTGCTAATTCCTTCTATTTTTCCTCAAGATGTGCTACACTACCCTCTAGAGATCATCTTTCTATCCTTAAGGTAAGAGATAATTCGACCTATAGGCACTGAGCTACTACCCTTCCATTCTAAGACTGGTTCGTTGGAAACTGAAACCAAACGATCCTAGTTCTAGAATAGACTGAGGCATAATAGGGATGTAACCAATCCATGCCTAGAATGATATCGAAATCTACTATTTCTAACTCTACAAGATCTGCTGAGGTAACTTTCTGGGACACGGTGACAGAGCAACTTCTATATACCCGTCTAGCTATAACTGGGTCACCAACTGGAGTAGAGACTGAGAAAGGTTCTGAACAAGTTTCTGGACATGCACTAATATCACAAGATTCCTTCCACTGCTGGTACCAAGTGTAGGCCACTCCCTTCAACTAATAGGCGGCCAAATCTGCACTCTCGACTTGAGTGACGCCCATAATATTTGTTACCATTTAGATGTCGTCAAGAAACTCTTTTGGATCTTATTTTGACTTAGACCCATGAAACTCTGTAGGGTTTATCCGAGTAAAGTCTTGGATTTCTGCTGTAGCAGTGTTAGTCTGTGGCAGAGCTGGGACCACATCTTACTGATTTACCTGGGTAGTCATGGCCTGAGAAAGTACTTGGTAAGCAGCCCTGAACTTGGCATACATGACTTGCTTCTTCAATGGGTCTGATTGAGCTGCTAGCTGATTCCTAACTTTAGCTCTTTTAGGAGGCATTTTTCGAAATGCAAAGAACAGAAGTTAGAAGGAGATTGAATATAGTTCATACTCACACACGATAAGAATAATATATGAAGTGAAGTTTTTCCTAAAACACTTCGTCGCCTCTCTCTCATTAGATGTGGTGCACTTCACACCCATGAAAAAGACTCTACTTAGTGCAGCTTTTCAGACATCCTAGGACTCTTGAACCTAATGCTCTGATACCAAGTTTGTCACACTCCGAGGCTACTCCCTCAATGTAAACACGGGACCTAGAATCACGAGTGACCCCAAGCTAACCTTGAACTAGCATATCATAAGCAAAATTGAATAAATCTATGAAAGATAAACTAATGCGGAAGCTAAATCATGATATAACTAATAGTGGGGAATACCCAAAGCTGGTCTGAATATATAAATATTGAATAAGAGTTTAATGATACTGAACAATCACTCAAATGCTAAAGCTGAATCTAAAATTATGTTTGAAATAATCTCTAATTGACTAAAGTTGTTGGGACATGCCCTCAACTAACTCTAGCAAAACTGAAACTGAAATAAAAGACTAAATCAGGAAAAAAAAAGCATGTCTATTGTCCTCGAAGTATGAGGACTCACCACTGAAACTGCATAATGCGGATCAGGAACCGATCTACGCGTGATATGAATGCTGAGGACCTGAATCTACATCATGAGAATATGTAATGCAAAGTATGCGTCAGTACTTGGAAAGTACTGAGCATACATAATAGGATAAAAGCTGAACAAAACATATAAACTGAACAAGGCATACTGAGCAATGATATAGTCTGAACATGATGGAAATGCTGAAATGAACTGAACTGAATGCAATGACCAAGTGCATAACATGTTGAGACTGAATACTGAAGTATAAATGAAAACCTGGTCAAATGCACTGAAGTCTGACTGTGGGAGCTACTATTAACCAATATAAAGCCACGTGAGCTAAACGTGAAGTCTGATGTATATGCCACATCAAGAGGACCCAATATACCTTTCCAGGAGTATAAAGGCATGATTGTTCGATGTATACACCCCATCGAGAGGACCCAATATACCTTGTCAGGGGTATAAAGACATGAATGACGTGATCACTAAATCTGATGCCCAACAAATGAGACTTATAAACCTGCGGGGGCACGTAGTTCTGGGATTATACAGGTACGCTGAATCCTAGTCCAACTCGGTTTTAAGTCTACTCCTAACTGAATATGATTATGACACATTATGACTGAAATACTAAAATGTTGAATAGCTTAAAATATTGACACGCAAAATCTGAGAATGTAACATTTAAATACTAGCAATGATACATTTGAAACTGGAGCATGAATAACTGTTTAACTGACCTAGAAAGTGTAATTCATGAACTAAGAGAATCTACACAACTAGGGTTCTGAATTTCATGAAAAGAACTAAGAAACGATTTCACGAAAACATGATAATCTGATTAAGAATACTAGAACAGCTAATTCACAACAATTCTCTAAGGTTCTAAAAACCCTAGGTCTAAACAATATATAGGGAATCAAGAATCTGACTGAATTCTAGGGACCTAGTGGACGAAAGGAACCTACTATTGAAATCCCACATACCTGGTGACGAAATTCACGGAGAAATCTTTCGATTTCGAGGCTTGAACTGAAGAAAACCTGTTGCGTTCTTGGAAGGGTTTTGAGTCGCCTCTTCCTCCTCTTTTGTTCTAAGCTTGGTGAATTCTAGAGAATAATGGTTTAAGGTAAAATCTGACTAGAATAATAGGCTAAAACTGACCAAAATGAAGTAGTTTAGGGATAAAATAATTAGAAAAAGACCCTATTACCCCTAAAATAAAAGTCGACTGACCCATCGACGGAGCTGACTGACGGGTCATAAGTCGACTGACGGTCCGTCCTGTCAGTCGTCGTTTAGCTGTCAGAGGGCTGAAATCTGGGGTCTGAAAATTAAAAGTCGATTGGCCTATCGACGGAGCTGACTGACGGGCCGTAAGTCGACTGATGGTCCATCCTGTCAGACGTCGTTTGGTTGGTAGAGGGCTGAAATCTGTGGTCTGAAAACTAAAAGTTGACTGGTCCTTCGGCGGAGCTGACTGACGGGTTGTAAATCAACTGACGGTCCGTAGGTGGCCTCTGTCGATGACACCTGCAACTTTTGAAAATCTAAAAAATTTCCTTCCTCGAATCTAGGGTGTTACACATATACTTATAAACTGCACGAATTTATACATATATTTATACAGTGCGCAAACTTATACATACATGTATACATTGCACAAACTTATACATATACTTATACAATGCACAAACTTATACATATGTTTATATAGTGCACAAATTTATAGATATATATTTATACAGGACATAAACTTATACATATATTTTATACAGTGCACACATTTATACATATATTTTCCCAGGGCACAAACTGATACATATATTTATACAAGTATATATTTATACAGTTATAGATATATTTGTACAGGGCACAAACTTATACATATATTTATACAGTGCATATCGTATTGTTGTCATCTCTGAACACGTCCTTCGCGAAGTAATCTAGATGAGGAAAATCCTTTTTCGTCTTCCAGTTAAGGATTCTAGGAATGTGATCAGACAATTTAACAACAATTTCTCATCAAAATTCGAACAACATTCGTAAAATCATACTTGCAAAGCAAGTGGGAAACCATATAACCTGTAATACTTTTCATCATGTTTAATCTCGGTGTGCAAATGTAGAATCATAAGGTCAAAAGCCTTTTTACCCCATGGGTAGTCCATGTATCTGCCTAATTCAACTAAATCAAAGTCTTTCCTATCAATTATTATAGTTGTTGGTTCTTCAGAAAGGATAAATGTATGTATGTAAAACAATATAGCAAACTTCAGCGCATCATCATTATCACCCCAAACCTTGTTAGAAAAATTGTCAACCAATTGTTTCTTAGTGATGGCTTTTTCGACATCAAAATACTAAAGAATAATTATGTTTGGGTCTTCAATATTAAAAACAAAATCTGACTCATTATGTGAACATTTTAAACCAGCTATGATAGCAAAGTCCTTAATGGTGAATCGAAGAGTGGTGTCATTTACATGTATCAGGATGGCATCTTTTGAGCTACCCTCAATCTCTCTAAAAAATATGCACCTAGTAAGTTGTGCTTGCACATGACATCTACGAATGTTAGACAATTGAGCAAAATATGTGGTTCTACAAAAGCGTTTATACTGAGTTTCAGAAAGCTTTTTAGCTAACACATCCATTACTTGAACATTTGTATAACACTGCATGTGAGGTGTAGGTGTTGGTTCTCTTTTGCCTAAAAGCTTAACACCCTGGAAAAAAAAAGGCATATAGTTTTACTAAATATGCATATATACATAACTAAGATACAAATACAGATATCAAAATGTATGAAATAAATTTTAAATGAATATAACCTATACAAGTTTTATAAAGAAAATATACATTATACAAACCCATTTCAATTGTATAAATGTTTATATTGTATATGTAGAGAAATTGTTGAACTGCTATTAATACAATAACTATTGATATTATACATTATACAAACAATTTCAATTGTATAATTGTTTATATTGTATGTATAGTGAAATACTGCTATTTATACATTAAGTTTGTATATTAAACAGTGTGATTACACACAACTGTATAAACAAACAGATGCAGGACATAAATACACAGGGAAAATATAAGAATAATATACCATCGTAACATATACAAATTAATGATTATACAAAATACCCCATCATGCTCCAATGAGACAGAACCAACCACTTCCTTTGTTTTTGCGTTGTCACTTGTATAATCAGTTGTTTATACTTTCCTCTTTTTGCTTGACCCAACATCAGACTTATCTTTGTAACATTGCTTCGATTTTACACTAATTTTCTCCAATCTAATTGGGTCATTTTTCAATTTGGATCTGACCTCTTTCATTGCGTTGGATTTTGCCATTTAACCTGCAACCTTCCCAAAATCCTGAGTTAGACCCAAGGAAAGGGATTGTTGTTCAACAATATTTTTGTCATGAAACTGTATACCTCTTGTAAATCTTTTAGATGGAGACTGAGCATCCATTGTACGAATGAAAACTCTGTATGGATAATGAATTGATATGAAAGATAACTTGAAAAATTGAAAAAAAAATAGATAAAATTTAAATTAATCGATTTAGACACGTTTTGGCGGTACCTGAAATTTTTGAAGCCACGATTGGAAGCGTAGTGGTGAAGATTTGAAATTCAAACAGATTTTGGGGAGAGAATTTAGGAGAAATTGAAGGATATGGGAATGAAGAGAATTGTATAAAAGGAATAACTTCAATTTTTTTTACTTATACAAAATTGTGGGACCCATTAATAGCAAACTAGCCGAAACTGTAGCTACTCAAAGGAAATAAATAAAACAATAGCTATATTATTTATTTTAAATTAATAATTTGTCATTATGTACAATTTTCACTATAAGTAATTGTAATAAGGAAAAATATAACACTTACACTCAAAATTTACGTAATCAAAATGATACTCAAACTCATGTCGTAGAACTTCATATACCTTCTCCATTTAAGAAATTTTTGGTGTATAGAATATTCAATCAGTAGGAATATGTCTTTGGTTCGTGGTCAATGTTAGTGATCGAACACTGTTGTATTGTAGAGTATCGATTGAAACTTATTTCTAAATTATAAAAAAAGATTCTAGAAAATACATACATTATTTTATGCATAGAATATTCTCGATTGCAGTAGTTATTGTTTTCCCTTCTCAACTCTCATAACGAGATCAATCAGAACATGAGCTAAAGAAAAAACTAAAAATCAATATTAATTGGCTTGAGTCTCATGCTATAACGTGTTATAAAATATGAGGAATATAAAACAAGAAACAAAGACGAGATATGAAAAGTAAAATGTTGAGATCATGTTAATCAAAATGTCTTCGAGTGTCTCTTACAATGGTGAATGACAACCTTATTTATAGGTTGAGAAATCACTCCAAAAATCAATATTAAATGCCCAAATTAATAGATACATTCTTATCCAAAATAGTTCTTTGAACCTAGAAAATATGTATATATGAATGTAAGTAGTTCATGTATTAACTAAATGGATAATCCACTCATTCCATAGATTTATATAACAAAATATATAATGTGTCGATATTGTATAAATAATGTATAATCACGTATATATGCTATTTATATAATATATATGTTACAACAATTCATCTTCGTAATGAGTTTTTTTAAAAAATATCACATAACAATACTAAGATGGGAAGTGGACCAATAATTGTAATAGCCATTGGATTATAAGAGAAATTCCACGTCGCTTGCAATAAAAAGGAAAGTGTAGAGAATGACAAAAAGTAGAGATAATTGTACTAGCCATCAATTACTTTTATAGTAGTAGTCATATTATAAAGAGTGAGTGGAGCTGACAAAAAGGGAATTGAGGGTGTCAAAGATAGAAAAAGAAAAGGAGTGAATAATTGAGCTATTTTAGATTTAAAAAGAAAATTGACTCAATGTGCTATTTAAGCTTATTTAGAAAACATTTGATATATATACATCTCATGTATATCTTTTCTATGTGTGATATACATGATATTCCATGTTGTAGTACAAGTGATATACATGAGGCCATACAAGCTCAAGTGTCAAGTTCATAAATGTTACCCAAATCAACAACCAAAGTTTCAAATTTTTCAATACCATGAGTAACAAAGTGAACCCTCCAATTCGAGATGGACAAAAGAGGGACCATATACTCTAAGTGATTAACCACCCTTATTCTAGAATTAATTATGTCCAAAGCATGAACATTGTATCCTAATTTAAGTTGTTATTGCTTTTCTACCATACAAATTCTTCGTTTAATCTTGTGATTAATATTCCATTATTTTCTAGATCAATAGGATAAATGAATAATCTTTAATGAAACTCGAAAGAGGAAACTTAGAGACAAAATGTGGATTGAACAAAGTAGGACGCATCCTACTGGACAAATTTGCGACTAGGATAGAAATATATTTTAAACAGAACAAAATAGGATGCATAACGTTTTAACAGAGTAGACGGTAAGTAGGAATAACAAGCAAATTTTGAGCTCTTGGAGCTGCCAAACCAAACGTTTCAGTCATGTCCAAATCATCAGGTAATATGTCATCAGGCAAATCCCAATTGAAGCAATGTACTAATTGTGCAACTATCAACTTGACAGTAATCAACCCCAGATTTACTCCTGGACAACTTCTTCTCCCATATCCAAATGGTAGTAAATGAAAATCCTGTCCACGAAGATTGATGTTCTTGCCAATAAACCTCTCAGGAATAAATTTCTCAACGTTATCCGACCATATCTTAGGATCATGTCCTAACGCCCAACAATTTATCATAACCCGTGATCCTTTTGGTATGTAACATTCATTTATCACAACATCTTCTATTGATTCTCGAGGAACTAAAAGAGGTGCTACAGGATGTAACCTGAATGTTTCCTTGAGCACTAGTTCCAAGTATTCCAACTTAGGTAAATCATCTTCCTCAACCATTCTATCAAGTCCTACAATAGATGTCAACTCGTCTTGGAGTTTGTTCATTACTGTTGGATGCTTGATGATTTCTGCAAACACCCATTCTATCCAAGTGTGTGAAGTATCGATGGCTCCAACAATCATGTCAGAAAGGATAGCTTTCATGGTTGCACGATCAATCGAGTAGGATGAGTTGGGATTATCTTGATATGACAACATGATAGTGACAAGATCCTTGTTCTTGCTCTTGTGAGTGTAGTTCCTAGCATCTTGTTCATGCTCATTGATTATGGTATCAAATATTTCTTGAACACGCTTTCCTGTTTCCTTCAACTGCTTATTCAATCCCTGAACATCCATGGTTTCACAAATCACACGTGTATGACCAAAATATATTACATAAAAGTTTAATCTCGAGACCTCTGGGTTAGGGAACCCGTATTGGTGTACGCATGACACTTAAGTAGAGCAATCTCAAGGTTACAAAATTTAGTCCATGAATACATAATTCGCAAACTCGCCTAAGTTTGAGTAATTTATTAATCCACTCATTTATTAGCTGAGTCTCTCTCAACCTAGCCCACTTTAGTTCATAAAAATTGGGCTAATGTAGAATCCAAATTGACTTATGAAAAAATCTCGTCAAGAATGGTAATTTTCAATTATGTTTAATCAATAGTTCATTAATTACTTTGTAGCCATTCCAATTATATTTATTCACATGTCATATGCTAGTATAGATCATCGTGATGTCCATCAATATAGATAAAAGGTAAATTAGTAAAATTAACCATTTTGGTTAGAGAGAAGTATTGAAAATACCCTTAAACTAGGCGCCAATAGTTAGTTTCATTCCCGAACTATTGATACTCTTAGAAACACCCCTTTACTTAACTAACTGAACTTAAATACAACCTCCGATCTTGCAACATAAATGAAATACACTCCTAAATTTTCATCAAGTTTAAAGGTATTTTTAACAATTCTCTCATTTTTTATTAAGAGTCTTATGCACCTACAAGAGAAAGATGTATATAAATTTAGTTAGTCAAGTAGAAAGGTGTAACTAAGTTTAGCTAATCAAGTAGAAATATGTTTTTAAGATTGTCAATAATTTAAATACGAAATTAATATTTACGTTAAATTCAAAAATATTTTTGATTACTAATGTGAGACGGAGAAAATAATAGAAAACATACCTGGATATCAAATGGCTCAAGAAAAGGCATATAATCAGCAACATTAAAAGTTCCACTCAATCTCACCATCTCCTTGACAATATTCTTCAAATCAAATCTCTCACTATTCCCTTCTCCAAATAACATTCTATAAGTCATATTCCCAATCAAATCCCCAATTCTCTCCCCCAAATCCACCACCACCAATTCACCCCCAAATCCCTTCACCTCCTCCACCAAAACCCCAATTTCCTCCTTCCTCATCCCGGCAGAATACCCGATTTTCTCCGCCGTGAGCAGCTCTTGAATACAAAACTTCCGATTATTGCGCCACCGTGGACCGTAAGGTGCAAACGCTAAACCCTTAGTACCGTCACTCATGTAATTTATCGCCTTCAGCTTCGGCCGGCTTGCGAAAATTGCGTCGTGAGTTTTCAGTATGAGCTCGGCGGTCTCCGGCGATGAAATTATCACAGTTGGAATGTTGCCGAGTTTTAGGAACATTAATGGACCGTAGGTTTTGGAGAGGTTGTAGAGGGTACGGTGAGGGAGGGAACCTAATATGTGGAGATTGCCGATTATCGGAAGACCTCGTGGACCTTGTGGAAGTTTCCGGTGAAGTTTTTCCAGTGCCGATGGAGTCCATCGGAAGTGGATGAAGTAGAAGAGAAGACCGATGAGAAATGAAAAAAAGGCTACGACGACGTAAATGGGTGATAACATTGGAGAGTTTCGGAATTGGGATTCTTATAAATAACAGTCTGATCAATATGGACAGACACAATCACACAAATATCATCAAAGGGCATATAATATGTATAAATGGTACTACTCGTGGAAGATGAGATATTTTTATTTTGATTTTTCATCCGGGTTGGATATCCACATCAAAGCTGACTATACCTATTCAGTGGTGGAGAACACCTTACCATTAGGGGTTATCCGGATAACCCTCTTTATTGAATCCTTCGGTTATTTAGTGTGTTAATTTTTTTTAATTTTAAATTTTCTTATCGAAAATTCTCATTCTACCATTGATTGACCGTATTCATACTGCATAGCACTCCATTCAAAGAAAAGCCTTTCCTATCAAAAAACTTTTTATAACCAATACTTGAACTCGAGATAGGAATATTATTTCTATCCACAGCAATGGTAAAAAATAAAATATTATTATACTTCAGTTTTTTGTAAATTTGAAAAGTAATGTAAAGTAACTGGCCCTTCCATCTGTCAGCGCTTCTTCGTCTTTCATTGGGTTAAAGGGAGAATGAAGGGTTGAAAATTATGAGTAGGGATGGCAATGGAATGTTGGGGGTTGGAGGGGGCGGGTTGAGTTTAATCTACAAAAAAAAAAAAAAAAAACTATAGA
>JAJONQ010057281.1:0-18904 GCA_036250385.1 Solanum microdontum
GTGAGAATAATAAATTTTAAAAGTAATGATGTGATTATAAATTTTATTTACATATGAAACAAATGGTTAGTAGATATAAATGTGGGGTTGTTTCAATAAAATATAAACTCATGGATCAATTATTGTATTAAAATATCTCAAATCATGATATGGAATCACCATATAATTCCATATCATAATTTTTGGAGAATATGGTATCACCTCTCATGATATGGAATCATGAGATGGAATCAGCGTAAAATCACATGTCCAAACACTGATTCCATCTCACGAAACCATATCGTGATATGGTATCGCATGGACAAACGCCTACTAAGAAAACACATCTTAAGACTGGTTGCGGAGACTATATATGATTCAACAGATAACAACAGACTCTACCAATTAATGGATCCAAGAATACGTCCAGGTTCAAAATTTGAAGGCGTTGATAAACTATTTACATTGGCAATCGGATGTGTTAATGAATCCGGGGCCGAGAGGCCTTCCATGGGTGAGGTTGTGAAAGTAATTGGGAGTATTCTTGAACTGGTTAGCATGAGCAAGTATACTGAAGAAAAGACTTCAACTAGGTATGAGGACGCAACTCAAGTCAGTCTTGACAATTTCTGTGATGACAAAGCTTTTGCTTATAGTTGTAAATTTCCTTCTTGTGGCATGAACACTACTTACTGAAGTTACTAAGGAGTATATATGTGATTAACATTTGTTTGTTATATTGAGTATAAGTGATCTTTGATACTTATGACTCTTCTGTTCTAATACTAGCTATATATAAAGTCAGAATTACATATGACATTTTATGATTAAGTGATCTTTGTATCGATATTTGGTGGAAAGAAAGTTATATCATACTATACAGGACCACAAATGAATTCTATAGCTTAAAACCTGGAACTGTAAAACAACTCTAGATTTCAGTTGTTACACTTACCTTGTTAGCTGTCTACAATTTCAAAACCTTTAAGAGCTTTTGGTCTTGGACTGTGGAGATTGTTTTCAATCATTGCATAATTAGTTTTGATTTTAGGCAAACATCCTTTGTTTGAAATTTTGTTCCTTGTGTTGTCGTATATAGAAAATAATCACTTTTGTTACTACAAGTTGATAAAGATTTCAATATAAAAATCTTTGTATTTTATAATTATCAACTAATCAAATGACAATCAAATATCCATTCATACAAGGAACTTTGGTGTCCATTGAAGAAGGAAAATCAGGAAGCAGAGAAAAACATGAGCAAAGTGTCCTCTTAGTTATTTTTCAGAAAAAAAAGAAGCTTTACTTTATGGGTTATGTGATTTTTCGAACACACAATATTATACAAACTTGAATACACTTCAACAAATCAAACCATCAATTAGAATCTAAACTCAATAAAATAAGAAAATTGGGCAAAGTTGAACTACCTAACAGAGAACACGAAAAAAAGAAAAGAAAACTTACCAGAATTTCATAGTAGAGAGAAGCAAACAGAGACGTTGATTCCCTAGGCAGAACCTGCACTTGATCGAGATGAAAAAGAGATAGCGTGTGTTCTTGAGAATACGTAAAGGCAAATCTAAAACCATTGGGTATTGAGAGAAAACATAGTGCTTTTTTTAGATATTTAGGACATAAGGTTATTTATTTTGGCACCTACTTTTTCAGGAAAATATTGTATTTTAGTAAAAAATTTAGGGTTGTTTTGGCGGTGTGCTCTCCCGCTAACGCACTCAATTACAATTGGGACTAATTATTAATATTTTTAGGGACCTGCTTTTGCACCTTCTGAAAAAGATATAGCTTTTAGGACCGAAATATAATCTCGTCCCAATATGTATACTTTTAGTGATGGGATTATTAACTTGTCCCTAAATGTTGGTCATAAATAAGCCTTTTTCTTGTAGTGGTAGTTGTAGAGGGATTGTAGCTCCAATCCTGTCTTCCCGACAACGAGACGGTGTAATTTGGCCAAGAATCCACGAGTTGTCATCAACCTTGGGCTAGAAATCTATTTCTCCTTCCCAAGCCTAGAGCAGTCTTTTGAGGGTTTTTGGGATGATCCTCGCCTCTTTTTGGCACTTAGGAAAAAAGGAGAAAATAAAACTTCACATCATTTAAGTTATGTCCCCCGTCCCACCCGATCTGGCGATCCCCACACCGCTAGAGCGCCGCTGCTGTAGCGGCACCATCCTCGCTCCGGCGGGATGGTGAGCCTGAATTACTCAACACATTTTTCCTGTCTAATTCAATGACGGTTCATGTCGTAATAATAAATACCAATTTACCCATCATTCATCCCCGAACGACAAGCGAAGGAGTACGTACAGTTTATTTGGAGCACCTACAAACTAACGGATCGGCCCATCATGGGACAATGAAAGATAGCGGTTTCCTATGGTTCAAGCCCAAAAAGATTTTTTTCTAGTGAACCGGCTTAAGGAAACGAGGCAACACACACACAAAAAAGAGACGTGCCCAACTTACATGGTCTGACCCCGCTAGAGTGGCAAGATTCCCGCTGAAGCGGGGCCACTGCGGCGAATATCTTTTCACCGTGGTGGGAGATCGGAACAGTTTAGAAGGGGGGAAAGGTGAATGGTTTCCCCATTTCCTCCTATGCTCACTCAAAACTCCAAAACTCTCTCAATTGCTTCGCTCTGAATGCCAAACTTGAGGTAATGTTCTTGCTCCCAACTCTATTTACTTCACTACTTTCTTAACAATAATTGCATGAAAGGAATTGGTTATGTAGAATGGACTTGGGGTAGTTTTCAAAAATGTGAATATAGGTTGCTTGATTTGGTAAGAAAAACGTAGCATGGGCCCTAGAGCTCACTAGAAGGCAATTGCTATCCACCCTGGAATTCATCTAAGATACAGGTTCTTTGTATGGCTAGTTGTCTAGAAGAGATTGGAAACTGTTGATAGACTGATTAAATTTGGGATCCAAGTCCCTCCTGATTGTGCATACATTGGATTGACATTAGAAACATTTATCCATTTCTTCTTTAAATGTCAGGTGACAAAGGCATTGTGGAGTTGATTATGTAAATGGTTGGGGTTCTCAAGATTAGGAATTGCAAGATGAAGTGAAATGGGTGTGCTTAATGGCAAAGAAGAAGGTTGGAGTAGCTGAAATAACAAGCAGTGTTTTTGGTATGCTAGTGTATGTCATATGCAGAGAAAGGAACATGATAAAATTTCATAATGGGAGCATGAACATTGATGCAGTTTTGAAGGAAATTGTAATGCATATGCATATCAAGAGTCAGACCAGGGCGAAATGGAAGAATGCACTTCAACAACTCAATGTCTACCCTTAGTTTTGGTTTAGCTATATGTAGTATTGAATTGCTCAATATTTAGATTGTATTGTATAGAAGGTTATAGGTTAGTAGATTTTGTTTGTATTATGAGTGAGTAGTTACTCCAATACTACTTTGTTTGTAAAGATACAATTTTGGTTATGAATGAAACATGCAGCTTACCAAAAAAAATGTAACATGGGAACTTCCCTTATCTTCACAATGTCTCCGCAACGTTCTGAGCGTAAGGCTTTCGCGGTAATATGACTGAAATGGTTTCGAAGTGGGTGGGAGAAGTTGAATAGGTTCTTGGTGTAAAACTTGGATTCAGGCACCATTAAAGGGTTTTATTGCTAGAATTTCTCATATTTAGGTAATAGGGTACTCTAGATACACTGATCTGATAAAAAAATTACTGAAAATGAGGTTTTGGGGTGAAGGGACGCCATGATCACACCCTAAAGTTTGTCCTAGATCAAGGCCGCTCTGGCAGCCTCCATCCTGTTGTGGCGGGCTCCTTCATGCCATTGTGGTGGGGTCCTGGCCGCTCTGGCGGGATTCTACAGAAAAGTGGCCTCATTGACATTTCAAACAACTATTTTCTTTTTCCTTAGCCATTGATTGACTAATTCTATGGAGTCCTACTATGTACCTTTCGTGAATTTTGCAGGTTCGTCTACTATGGCAAGAATTAACGAGGAAAATGTGCCTTTCATCCGGTTTCCCGATGTTGCAACTCGGGAGAGACACCATGATCACCGGAACACTAAATTCTTGTGCGAGAGGGGTTTTCACCTACTGGGCTTAGCTAAGAAAACACATGCCTTATATGCCCAGGTGATGGAGTTTGGTTTGGGTCTACTGACAAAGGCTCCCTTGCCGCTTGCTCAGGCTGGGTGAGGGAGTTCTACGCTCTACTTCCTACCGTTCGCTGGGAAGATCCTCACCCTACCATCTACATTTGAGGAGTTGACATCCCTCAGAGCACTCAGTTCATAAATGAGGTGCTCGAGGTTACGGAGGTCTCTAACACCGAGTACTAGACCAAACTGAGGGAGATGGATTTAGGTTGGCTGCTGAACACATTGGTTGAGGCTGCAAGTCAGGACCGGGTTTACTGGACTACTACTGAGGGCATCACTAGTACTTACTAGTTACCGGATGCCAAGAGGTAGCTGCACTTGGTTTCTAGGAGGATTCCCCCGTCGGGCAACCATACAAACGTGACCTTCCCTCGAGCACTAGTGGTGGCTTGTGCTATGCAGGGGATTGGACTGAATGTGGGAGCTTAGATCATATCCAAGTGGAAGTGTTTTACAGATGTAATAAGAAGACATTCTTCCTACCTATATTGGTGACCGTGATGTGCAAGCGGGCGGCGGTGCCACTTCTTGACACTCATGAGGTACTTCCTATGGATCCCCTTTTTCATCCCCTTTTGATCAGGCAACCCTCCACCCAGGGAAGGAAGAGAAGAAAAGCGGACGGGGCCGGCAATAGTAGAGCAGCGGTTGAGGCAAATGATGGAGGAATGGATGATGATGAGGTCAACGACGCCCTTCCTTCCCAGTTTCAGCGCCCGCTTTCCAGTGCTCGTGTGGAGGAGGACCTGACGACCATTCGAAAGAAATTTGGAGGCTCCCATGATAGCGCCTCGACTTCAGTTCCACCCTTCACTGCCCTTGAGGCTGAGATGCTCTACCACCAGCTGCGATGGGAGAAAAAGATGAACGTAGAGAGGGACCGTCTGATGCGCCGGATGTGGAAGACCCTTGGGTCATTTTCTCTTGTGTCGCCCCAGCGATAGCTTCCCACGCTCTAGCCAAAGAAATTTTGGGAGTTCCCTTGGTTGAGTGAGGCGTGGACTGGCAAGACCGCCCTAGAGGACATGGAGTCTGATAGTGACACTTCCCATTCCCAGGTTTTGCCCCTCTTGGGCATGTAATAAACAATATTTCTATTTTCTTTTTCTTTTCCATTAATTATTGTAAGCACATAGATGCTTGTTTTCTATCTTCATATAACTCTTTGCTCTATTGCTTAGTACTTATTAGATTGTGGCAATTAGTCCATGCACGATTCGGGGTCCATAGGTGAAACAAGGGAAAAACAAGGGAGACAGGGCTGAGATTCCTTCTCTCCTTGTCCCACTCTGGCGGGGGACTTCCTGCTCTGGCAGTCTCACCCTAGCAGGAATAATCCCGCCACAACGGCTCCAACGGGACCAATTGCTAGGATAACAATTCCTGGGGGTTCTCCCCGTTTCTAGAGTTTTTCATTCACTCCCAGAGTCATAACTAAGCATTTAGGATAACCCTCTTATCTAGGATAGGCATTGTCCACCCCAGTCAACCCAGCGGTATACACACCAGAACCCCTTCCCACTATTCTAACACAACTAGCATGCACATCCCTAGAATATGCCTCTTAACTACACAGTTTATAATCGGTTGCGACACATGTCGAGGAAACCTTTCATAACAACAAATTTCTCTACTATGCTATTATAGCCCTTTTTCTTACATGGTGCCCGACTAATCCCGACTGCCCTGAAACCGTAGTTTACTTACAGTCACAAGTTGTTCCTTTCACTTACCCTCTTTATCAATGATAAGTCCATGCTCAACTAACAGTTGCATACCTTCTCGTAAGTATGTCATCTCACATGTCCAGAGTTTGTTTTAGGGGTCACATTGTAGCATTCAAGCAAGCACACTTCACACACTAGCAGTTATTCAGACAATCATTATGCACATAATAAAAATTTCCAGCTACATCACACAGGTAAGTAAAAATTCATCAACTTAATTCGCTCTATGGAGACCATTAACTATCGTCTGTGCACCTATATCACCTATAAGGCCAGATACCAACTGGAACCTTCTCGGTTCCAATTTACCTCTCTTGTGTCCCTTCAGCCGTGACTATGGCTTTCAGTTCACTTTGTTGAGATATCAATTGGAATCAGGAGATACGAATTGAACTCAACCCATACCACAAGCGACAACTCACATACTTCATAGCTTCATGAATATTAGATGTGGACGTCAACACACCAATCCAGAAGAGTCTATTCCACATTTTTTCTTGTACTAGTAGACCGGCAACCTGGGCTCTAATATCGATTTTTCACGACCTAACCCACCGAGCCGTGTGGGAACCTACTCTAACACCTGAGTAGGAGAACCCTTGATTTCCAAACGGTTAAAAACATGCGGATGATTAAGAAAACTGGAGACAAAAAAGAATTTCAAGAGATTTATATATAATAAAGAGTTTTAATAACCAAGGTTAAGATTTACAAAATAAATAACAAGCCCAAGGATCTACTCTCAACAGGTACAAGATCTTCTAAGATTACGTATACAAAGTAGTAACTAACGACCCAGCTCCCACCACAACGAAGGAAGAGTAGAAGTTGTTGGAGATTGTCTTCACATATGAAACATCACTGACCCTGCAACCAGACTATTCCCAGAGGCATACCAAGAGTAGTATCAGTACAAACCACACGTACTGGTTGGCATGATAGGTCAACCCGATTCCCACCGCATAATACAAAGAAATCAACCAACAGGAAGCATTCAATAGGAAAGTACACCCATCAACCTTTATCCTCATACTTTTACCATTACCGTATACCTTAAGAGTACTAGAACACTTGACTCTAACTCCCTTAGTCTAACACCCTGCATCGCTTCGCTCTTGATCATAGCTTAATAGTTCTAACTCGTAGAGGAGTTTCCGAATACAACCACTACCAACCCGGCCAACCACTCAAAACATATCCTCATTTCTTTTGTGTTACCATTTAACCCTTGACTATACCATATGCCCTATCCAGGCTCTCTAACTATTTCAAAATACAAATCCCCTTCCCAAGGTAGGATCTAACTACTATTTAGATCATGAACACTAGCCTAATTCTCATTATTAAAGAACATCGATAGCCCCACTAACCATATTCTATAATAACACCTAGACCCTCGGTCTTCTCTTACCAGACTGCATACCGGTGGGCCCGCTTATTCATAATTAATTCAAATGACTAAATATAAGCCATTTAATTACAACACAGTAAACACACATATACAAGATGCATAATTCAATTATTTTTTAAGGGCATATACAATTTCCCAGTGTCAATAACAGGTAGACATAAATGTCATGCTCACTAGTGGTTCTCTCATGGAACCCACACCCAAACTGTAGTGTGTCGGAACGTGACACCCGATCCAATATATATGTTGCAGAACGTGACACCCCATCCAATATATGAGTTAGAACGTCACACCTGGTCCAATATATAAGTTGGAACGTGACACCCGATCCAGTAGATGTGTCGGAACGTGACACCCAATTAGGTCAGCACAAGCAAGTCCATAATCACACCCATAATGAACAGTTCATATAGTCACACAGTCAGGTAACAGGTTCATGGCATGTAATTATTCATAATTAGTCATCTCATTAGGTTCGATTCATGTTTCTCTAATCCATTCATGTACACATACAATCGGGCCATTAATAAGCATATACAACACAAAACTAGTGATTGAACCATCATCTAACCCTAGTTCACAAGACAAGGATTTTCCCCACGACACACATCATCTTTAGCAACTCGAGTACATGTACAATCATCCATTTTTCAATGTCCAAAGGCCCAAACATGAATTCTACTATTAATTAACCTTATATTATGCAGTGAACACGAATTTATGACTATTAAATTGATTAAACCTAGCCTACCTGGGCACCAAGAAGTTGCAGAGGGATTGTAGCTCCAATCTTGGTTTACAGACATTGAGACGGTGGAATTTGGCCAAGAATCTGTGAGTTGTCGTCGACCTTGCGCTAGAAATCTATTTTTCCTTCCTTCCCAGGCCTATAGCAGCCTTTTGAGGGTTTTTGGGGAGATCCTCGCCTCTTTTTGGCACTTAGGGAAAAAAGAGAAAATAAGACTTCACGTCATTTAAGTTCTTTCCTTCGTCTCACCCACTCTGGCGCTCCCCATACCGCTGGAGCACCGCCACCGTAGTGGCATCATCCCCACTCTAGCAGGATGGTGGGCCTGAGTTACTAAAGACGTTTAGCTCGTCTAAATCAACGACGGTTTGGGTTGTTACAGAAGGGGACCCTATGAAGTTCAGCTACCTCTCGGATATACAATATGACATAACCCTTTGCTGAATATGTAGTCTTTACAGGCAAGAACTGGGCTGATTTAGTCATGTGGCCCATAATCACCGAAATTGAGTCATGTTGTCTGTTATATCGTAGGTAGCTAGTAATAAAGTCCATATTAATTATCTCTGACTTCAATTTTGGAAGAGCTCTGTTCTGAGTAACATCACATGGACTCTAGTGCTCAACTTTGACTTGTTGGCTATTTAGACATTTACTAACAACATCTGCAATACACCTCTCCATACTGCTCCACGAATAGACTTTATTCAAGTCATGGTGTATCTTGTTGGAACCTGGATGAATCAAATACTTGGAACTTGGAACTGTGGGATTCTTCCATGATCCTATCTTGGAACACACAACCTACCTTGATACCTCAACACGCCATCTCCCCCTTGTTCAAAAGTGATCACCTTCTGCTTATGAACATCAACCTTCTACTCAAGTAGAATGGGGTCCTTGTCTTGCTTCTCCTTTACTTCCATCACCAATGATGATTCAGCCTCATTCATCACAATAACTCCATATTCACTAGAGTCTACAAGGACAAAATAGAATTTATAAATGATAAAATATATTGGTTAAATTGAACAAAATAAAATTTAATAATAAGTAGCTTAGGTCTTTGTAGATGAATGAAAGAGTTCTCTACTAAATGATCACTCAACTATTCTATATTGTATTGTAAAATCACATTTCTTTTGTTCGTAGAAATTCCAATTATCTATTGTTATATATCATTTCTAAAATGGAAAAGGGCCAAAAATGTCTTTGTACTATGTGAAATGATCAAAAATTCCCTTCGTGTATACTTTGGTCCATTTATGCCCTCATAGTAAGTGAAATGGACAAAAAATGCCCTTAAATGAAACGTAAGCGAATGGAAAAACTTAAAATAAGTCCTTCAAAATCATACATAAAACACACAACTATCTCTATAAGTAAAAAAAAATAATTTATTCTGCTTTTACAAAATAAAATAAAATATACAACTCTCCGCTCACTGAAATTTGCTCTCTTCTTTATAATACACACTGGCACAAGTCTCCAATCAATATGGCTTGATATACACATCCACAACTATTTTTTCAAGGACAAGCTACATGTGAGATCCATTCGTATATAGCTTCAATGTTGTGAATAGTAATGATGAAGATCAGAGGCGCACGGAGTTAGATGGGGTTTATGGGTTAGAATGAATCCACTAACTTTTTCGTAGATCCTGTAATTGTATTAGAAAATTAAATAAATATATATGTATATTAACTTGTGAACCCCCTAAAAAAATTGATTGTCGGCTCAGTGGTAAAAAAGCAGTGAAAATGCTTGTCACACTAGTGTATGTTGAGGGTTCAAACCCCACTATGAGGAAACATACTTTGCAATATTTCTCGTTGTTAGATTGAGGTATGTTCATGTTGTCGTTCAACATTATTTTTCTGTATTTTTTGTATCAAATAATATCCACATATTTTGAATCATTTTATATTTAGATGAACTTCTAACTAAACAAATAAATTAAATATAATGTATATGTTTGGAATTTATTAAAAAAATAGTTGATGAAAACATACACTTTAATGAGAAGATGATCAATGCGAATGTCTTGTTATTCTATCTCAGAAGCATCCCTATGTTTATCTACGGGTTGATGATACTAAATATTCATGTAATTGGGCACATCACTTATATTTATAAACCAAACACATACATCTATATTATAGATACAACATAAATTCTACTATTACACTTTCTATAAGGTATATCGAAAACCAAGTATATTAAAATTTAACTTGAGACTATATTAGTTAGGTTGCTGTGGGAAGAGGATCGGATATAGTTTATGTGTGCAAGTAAGCATGAAATTATTCAGCATTATAAATTAACAGATTCATTAGAACAGGATCTTTTATTAAAAAAATTGTGCTTTACACATTAATAATAGGGAAAAAGGTCTAAAATATATCCGAACTTTGACCGAAATTACTGTAACAATACCGAACTTTGGAAAGGACCTTTTACCGCCCCCGCCCCCTCCCCCCGCTCTATTTAATAGTGTATTTTAAAGGTATATATGTGCACATGTGGACATCATAAATATTGCATCATTCTAAATACTAATTGTCACGACTCGAGTCTACCCTGGACGTGGCAGGCACTCAAGAACCATTGCTAGTCCCCAAGCGAACCCTCATCCTAGCTGACTACAAGAGGAAGACTAACTTAAGCATGCAAAATCTTAAAAACTGAATTAAATTCAATAATCTCAACTTGAAATTAATCTGACCAATACTCAATAGATAACTCAGAGTTTGAAAAAAACAACTCAAGAAAGATACATACTCAAAACTACTCAACTTTGTCTATCTATGAAGCCTCTATTATTACACAAAGATATCGAGACAAGACCCATGGCATCTCAAAACTACTAATTGTAAGGTAAAGGTAAAGTCCTCTAGAATATAAGAAGTCTCGCCAAAACTGACTGGAATATCACATGACATCAACGAATCGCCTGTTGATGATCCTAAATACTTGTATCTGCATCATGAACGATGTAGGCAAAATGGCTCAGTACGTGGAATGTACGAGCATGCTAGGGGAATTTGAAAGCATAAACATAGGCTTGAACTTGATAAAAAGGAAATATACTTACCTCTTCTCAACTCACTCAACTAAAATCAACTCAAGAATAAGATACTCAACTCAACTCAAAGGTACTCAACTCAAGCTACTCAACTCAACTCAAAGGTACTCAACTCAAGATACTAAACTCAACTCAAAGGTACTCAACTCAAGATACTCAACTCAATACACTTAAGCATAAAGCAACCATAAAAGATGTAGTATATGGAAAACCTTTAAAATAGTGGATAATAACTCAATCATATTGAAGAATACAATAATAACTCAATTGGTATATAAAAATACAATACAACTCTGTGTATATGAGAATACAAAATATCTCTGTGGGAGTTTCTCTAACCGACAACCATAACTATGAGCTATGTGATGATACAACATCTCACCCACGCTGTCAAAACTATCCTATACTTTTCCAGGGTATAAGACCTACTCACTAACTGGATCTACTAGTCTATGATAAAAAGCATTAAGGAATCATCTAAAAAGTATGTCCCTTTTCTACCCACGTTGGCTACATGGTTTATGGGGGCTATGAGTTATATGAACTCTCCCTCATATCGCTGCTCAATATTACTACCAAAATATACTAGCTCATATGCTTAGAAACATAACTTTTTCTGTGGTTTACGATTATTACTCAAAAATCTTTTCTCTTAAAAGAGATAGTACTCAAATGACTCAAAACTCTTTTGCAAATCTCAGTTTCCTCTCATCTTAAATGTGAAAATATTTACTCTTGGAATACTTAGTTCCTATATATCATTTTAAAGAAAATGAACTCAACTCTGCTTTTTCTCAAAAACATTTCAAAATCATATTATAATATGATCATTTATGACTCGGGAAGTCATACTGCATAAACATTGATGGTATATCTAGATACCATACTGCTCATACAATTATGGCATACTCGATTTTCATACTAATCATGCTTTAGAAAACTCTTTTCTCAAAACTCATCTTTACTTTCTCAAAACTCAGTTTAAGAGCTCAAGTGTTGGCTTTAAAAAGCCTTTAAAATTTATAAATCAAATCATAGGGTTCATGTGGAATTATGAACATGAAAGACTCAACTCAGGGATCTTAATAACATTAAAGAACCTCAGTACTCAGAACTCAAGACTTAGTGATAATACTCATCTCTAGACTGCTCGACTGACAGGGTTCATGCGAAATTATGGGCATGAACAACACAACTCAAGAGCTCTATGGGTAACATGTAGGAGTCCCATAAGTAGGAATATAATCTCAAAAGGATTAGGAACTCAATGCTTAAAGAGATAGAACTCGAAGATGCTACTCCCCTCAAAGATACTCAATGTATGGAGTTCATGCGGAATTTATGAGCATGACCGACTAGACTCCAGGGTCTAAATAACAATATGAAATTCATGTATACGACTCTTCTCATTATCATAATTACTTCCTCAAAACACAGTTTAAAACTCAAGTGTTGGCTTTGAAAAACTTCTCAAGATTTATAACTCAAAATAGGCTTCATGCTGAATTATAGACATGAACAAATCAACTCAAGGATCTCAATAAAAATATAGAAACTCCATAATTAGGAATAGAGTTTTTAAAAGAACCATGAACTCAAGAACTCAAATCAACTTATCTCAAGAATACTCAAATCTAGGGGTAGAATACTAGATTTCTCTTTTACTAATTTGAAAGAAGACATAGGGCGTGAGTATGAACTAGTCCAACACTACAATAGCCTTACATACCTGGAAGAACAAGCTTCTTAAAGAATCTTGAAGAAGAACTTGATTAGAAGCCTTGGAACCCTGGCTTCAAGGTAAATGATGTTTAGGGTTTTATTGGAGGTAAGAACACAAAAACTATGCTTTTTAAAGTTTTCCCGTCGGCTAATTCGTAACAGCACTATGTAGGTTACTAAAATAGTCATAACTTTTTACTCAGAAATTGGATGGATGGGAAATTGGTGGCGTTGGAAAGTAGATTCAAATACCTTTAATTTGATAGGTTATGAGGACCCACATAACTCTTTATATTCTAAGAGATATGGTTGTTTGAAATTGATCCAAGTAGATTCTTACATCAAAACTTAATCAATAAGGAAACTTCAAGAACTCATCAAGAAATTAAATTGTTCAATATTTATGGATAGATTCGCAAAAGAAACTCATGATTGGTGTGTGGGTGATCGAACCCAAAACTATGGAACCTTATGTACCTTAAAGAACTAGGTTCTTGGAGAAATCTTAAATTTCTTGAACGAACGTGTGAAACTTTGAATTTTTTTCTCCTCTTGAATCTTCTCTCTAAAACCCTAACACTTTTGGAGTGAATGAAACTGATTCTTATCAGTTTAGACCCTTAAACCGTTACTAAAAACGTTTAAATCCGATTGGGTAAGGAAAAGACAAAAATACCCCTCATATTTTCAGGTAACTTTTCTTATTTGGACAGCCCGACTTCAAAAGGTCATTTCTCCCTCATACAAATTCAAAAATTAGTAAACTCGGCGGCGTTGGAAGGAGGATTCCAAGACCTTTCATTTGATATCTTATGGGTCTCCTAACTCATCCTGTACTAAAAGTTATGGTCATTTGAAGTTGACACAAAACTTAAAAGAACTAAGGAACGACTTGAATGAATTCTCTTTAATTCTTTTTGGAACTGAAGGTGCTATATCTAGTGACCTTTTACAATAAAGGATGGTTCGAGTCTTAGTTCAAAAAATTTCTGGGGTGTTACTGTAACGTGTCCACGTGGGAACATATATACATTTAAAATACACTATTAAATAGTACTGGGGTAAAAGGTCCTTCATAAAGTTTGGTAGCGTAGCAACAATTTCGGCCAAAGTTAGAGTATTTTTCAGATCCTTTTCCCTTAATAATAACATATAGATATTTAGACGATAAATATTTTCCGGTGGACAATTATCCTTTCATAACATTAATTTGGCATAAGTTAATTAGAATCACTACTAAAAATGATGTTATAAGCGACCAATATATTTTGTTGCTAAACAAGAAAATTTATCGCACATATGACTTTTGAAGAGATCAAAATGCCTGACATAAGCATTCTAAAATATTGTTATCTAATTCTAACAATTCTCTTTCTTTTGCAATTTCTTGAACTTGACACTTTTATCGAGTTTGAAATCAAAAGTGCAACTTATTTTTTTTAACTAAAATGCATAACTAACAACTTTTTTTTCTCTAACAAAAACGATTAGCTTTGAGCAATTTGTCTCTAATTGAACTGATGGAACACAATGATTTATGAGGTGAATTTAGTAAAAAAAATAAATCAATAACTCCCTCACAATTGTGCAATTTTACATTTAATATTTTTTACATCTTATTTACATTTAATGTACACATTCTAACAATATTTTATACATTCATGAATTTGAATTTTTTGTTCCAAATTATCAAGATGGCTATGTGTAATAATTATCTAAGATGTTAATTTCATTTCACAAACTATTTTAGATATCAATTACTATAGGATTTTGGTTCTTGAGATTGTAGAAGGAGAAACTAATCATGTGATTTTTTTTTACGTTAATATAATATACTGGTCAAAGTATAAGTGATATTTTTTTTATAATTAAAATTAAACACACAAAGAGTTCTTTAATAAGAAGAAAATAAAAACAAATCGCTCAATTGTGAATGAGTTAGTGAAAAAAATTAAGAAAATTCATCGAATATAAACGGTTATGTGCCGTCAGTTTTAATAAATGTAAAGGCCCACACGTGCGACCCCAATGTCGCAGGTGCAGAAAAAATCTACTGGTGCAGTGGTCCACTGGTCAACCTACTTCACAGAATCGGGCATTGGCTCCGCAGGCGTGAGGTCGTAATTGCGACCAAGGTTGTGCTTGAGCGAGGCCTACTGACCTGGGCACCTTCCCATGTGAGACCACCTTTCCACAAGAGCTGTTTCACAGGGGTGGCTCTGTAGAAGCCCACCTAGGCTCCACTTGAGAGTCTTCACCAGCATCTGATATACAAACACTTGGGATTAAAACCCCAAGTCTCAAACGGACTTTCAGAAATCGTTCAGGGTCTGACTAACACGAAATGAATATGATACCAATCAGAAGTGACATTTCAGGCTCAAGGAGCTGTCAAGACTTTCAACGGAGGACATCTCCACAAAAAGTGGGTCCCACACCCAAACTCTATTTTAGGCACCAAAAAAACTCAAAATATAGCTCAAAATGATCCCGAAAGCCTCGAGGACCACATAAAAGGTCATGTTTCATAAGATTCAATATATGCAAACTCACATAAAAACAAATGAACGATTAGCTGATCAAATTATCAGACTCATCAAATGAACGATTAGGTTATAAATGACTTATGATCGGTGTAGAAATGCTCTAAACAGCAAAAGTAATGCAATATAAAGGAAATGACCTAGAGGGTCTTTGCAAGATGAAAATAAATTAATTCACATTTATAAATGATCACTAAAAGTCAACTTATCCTGGAGCAATGTAAAAGGAAAAATATAGGTTCCTTTAATTTCTTTGTTGATGTCCCATACATTGAATGTGTCAAGTTTATTGACTAAGAGATTAGATAATAAAGTAAAGATGCTAAAGTATTACTATAAAAATAAATGAAACTTACCATTGCAATAATCATGCACTTCAACTCATTTGTGGAATGATTTATCATTACTTCCACCTTGTTTGAGTTTTGACTTAATTAATCCTAGAAGATCACGGTTACCTTTCGAGAAGATGATCAAAATGGTCCCTAATGTATGGAGGTTACTTTATTTTGATCCTTAATATATTCCACATGATCCATATAGTCCTTAATATATTATAAAAGGAACTAAATTTAGTCTTTTCCCTAAAAGTAACACATCTATCCGTTAAATTTAACTGATGGCCCCACTAAAATATAAAATACCCCAAGCTTCCTTTCTCCTTCATCAGCTGAAAAACTTAGCCTAATAATTTCCTTTCTCCTTCTTTTCCCTTCTCTGTTCTCCGGTGATCACAATGTTCTATGCTATTGGCGCACCGCCGCTCATCCACCAGCCAGCCGCTGGTCTCCACTTCCGTCCCTCCTACATCCCTCCCCTGTTCCCTCTGTTCTAGCCTATAATCAAAGATAGGATTTCAAAAAAAATTAAATTTATTGTTTAATTAGAAATTAGTTTGTTTTTCACATTGTTAGGAAACATTTTTCAGGTTTTCAAATTTGCCACAAGGGGCTGATGAAGCATCAACCAAGCAAATTTCATGTTGAAGGTATTGTAAAAACTAATTTCACAATTTATATGAAACAAGATGAGCTCGGTCCTTAAACTTTTATCAAAAGCAGAACTCAATTATTTGAACCACATTTTTGAGATGTAATATTCTTAAAAGTGGAAGAGGGATCCGACTGAGGCAAAAAAACGCACAAACTCTCTGCAACAGAGCTTTAGATGGGAAGACATAGAGAATGAGGGAGAAAGTAAAGATTTTGGCTGTTTTATTTATTTAGTGGGTCGGTGTTAAATTTAACTGAGGGATTTGTTATTTTTAGGGTAAAGAACCAAAATGAGTACTTTCTATGATACATTAAGGACCATATGGATCATGTGAAATATTTTAAGAATCAAAATACAACAATCCCTATATATTAAGGACCATTTTGATCATTTTCTCGTTACCTTAGCTTTCCCTATGACAATAAACTTATGAATGAAACAAACAATATTATCTTTTTTTTTATGTTAACATTTAATCATGCTAAATGATGAAAACAAGTACAAATTACTTTTTTGGTGTTTGAACCTTTTGTTAATGTAGACATTGTATACTTTTCTTTTTGAGATATGAAATAATTTTCTGACATAAATTACACATTAAGTGACATATATAATGTATAACTAATCTCTCATCACCAAGTTTTTTTTTTGATAGTTAACACAATATTTTGTTGTACATACACTAATATATAAATACAAATTTACCCTCTAGAAAATTGCAACTTTAAAGAATATCTTATCGAAGTTTGACTCATCTTTGCATTTTATCAGAATGTTGATTCAATAGGGGCTTTCACACTCAAAATTCGGACAACGTCATAATATGCATTTTGTGCAACCCTATTTTTTTGCAGTTATTTTTTTTCCACGTGATTTTCCCTTCCCTACAAGTTTTCCATCGATGACTTCAACCTCTCTAGTTTTCTCCCACAGATCAACAAATTTTTTCTTCAATCCATTCTTCTTACATAACTAGTAAAAAAAAATTTAACTGGATTAAGCTCTAGTTTTTCTTGAGTAATCAGAGGTTGCAAAAAAAGTTTTACCACCTATCATCAAAATATACATACTATAATTTCATTTTAGAGATCTCCATAATAATAATTAAATAAATATTATATAAATATTAAAATTAAACTATACCTACTAAGTTGTATTTATGCAATCGGAGTCAATACAGATGGCACCAATCAAAGATTCAACAATATCTGCAAGGACCTTTAAGGGATCAATGAGACTTAGTGAATCCAATGGGTACTCCAATATAGCCTCTCTAAATTCTTCTACCTATGAAAAACAAAGAAGATAAAATTATTTTCTTAAGAATAAAATAAAAAAATTGAAATAACTCTAACGTAAATTTATAGACGTTATTTTTTGAGACTAACTAAAAGAAAAATATCTTACTTAAAATTGACACATACTAACACACACACATATATATATACTAGTTCTAGAAAAGTGCGTTGCACGCTTGACCTCTATTACCATATAAAATTTATGTAAGTCTATCTTATGTATTGAGATATTTGTAACATCAACCCAATTAATGTGAAAAACAATAAAATATAAATATCATCATGTCATACAAAATGAAAAAAGTCAAAGAAAGTAATATATTAACCAAATAAGAAAGAATAACTAATAAATAAAAAATCACATTAGAACTATAAGATGATAAAACACAAAGTGCAATGAACTAACCTATTATGCCCAATTTATAAAGATAAATAGTGTGTACATCAAAATTAAAGTTGTGAATTCATGCAAAAATATAACGAGCAAAACCTGATTTTGTAGATGGATATGGTTGTGATGCCAAATTGGAATAAAAAACATTGTTAATAAATTTTCCTCTTAATTTTTCACTAATAGATGAAGAAGTGAAGAATATACTCCCTCTATCCCTAATTATGTGTCCACTTTTGAATTGACACATCTATTAAGAAAACAATTATTGACATAGTGAGTGTATCATTTTACTCGTATTAATTATGAAATGGATGATTAAAAATTTTAGATTTTCAAAAAGTTCTACCTTTTCAAAATAATTAATTGAGGGTATCACCGAGCATAATGTCTTCAGTGCCATCATAATCTGAGTGAAGGGACAGATTGTGGAGATCTTGTGTGACGTGATGCGAGGCACCAGAATCAACAAGCCAATTTCCATCATTGCTAGTGTTGTGGGTTGCATAGTTAGCACGTGGCTGTTGTGATTGGGACAGAGCATTATTTCTTGTATGTCCATCGGATCCAGATCCATTGATTAGAGAGAGAATCGCTAATAATTTTCGGCATTGCTTCACGTGAAGACCAGGCTTGTCACAAAGTTGGCAAGTAACACGAGGACGGTTCCTATTGGTGTTTTGACCAGCAAGTTGAGCACCAAAATTGTTGGAAGCAGGTCTATCCGTAGGGTTCAAGTTGTTTCCAGGACGTGAAGCATGATTGGGCCGAGAGCGGTTGTTGTGAAGCAATGGTTTAGCAGCAAAATTTGTTGTGATTGGAACTGTGGT
>JAJONQ010057282.1:0-12095 GCA_036250385.1 Solanum microdontum
AGCATCAGTGGTGAGTCCTCATTCTTCGAGGACTAGTGACATGTTTATCTTTATCGCTTTTAGTCTTTAGTTTCAGTTTTGCTAGACCTAGTTGGGGCATGTCCCAACATTTCTAGTCAGTTTAGAGGCTTATTTCAGACATAGTTAGTTTCAGCTTAGTATTGAGTTAATATCTTCTTTGTATTAAACTCATCAATTTTCATATATATCAGTTATAGTATATAAGTATTCTCCATCTCTTCAGTTTATTTATGATTTAGCTTCTGCATCAGTTTATTATCTTTAGTATGCTCATGATCATGCCAACAGGGTTAGCTTGGGATCACTTATGGTCCTAGGTCCCGTGTCCGCGTCTCAGGGGTAGCTCGGGGCGTGACACACTAGTTCACTAAAACCTCATCCTAATAATCATCGATCTTAATCTTACAATCTATCTAATTTCAATACATTAGAATATCCTTATTTCCCACATCACTACTACTTTTCCATCCGAATGTCTAAACTACATTCATAGCTCTAAAAGTATCAAGCGATTCTTTTTCAGAATCACAAAGTAAAGCCTAGAGCTATCAATCTTTTACCACCTTGTACTTTTATTAATGACCTGAATCATAAACTTCTTTCTTAGTTCAATAATAATATAAGTCCAAGTAATCGATGACTTCTTTTTTACCTTGTACCATGAGATCTACATCAACATACTATCCCTTAGTTAACACATGAAGACTTATCATCTAAATTCCAACTTAATGGATACGTAATTTCTATTTATAAATATATACTACACCTTGATAATTCATTATCCCCATTATTTTGAATACTACACTTCTATATTCACACATCAAATTTTGGGTCCTTCCACTAATAAATTATAACATCCTAATTATACTATCTTTTGGGTGCCAATATTATCCAAGAATTTGAACATCTACTTTCTCCTTTCATAAATGTTCTATGTAATGAAGAGTTATAAAATAATTTAAATGCATATCATATTTTGTCTCAACAACATGATTCATATAAAATAAGAATTGAACGTAAGATTTTTAATTGATGGGCTAAAGCATACTAATGGGCTCCTCTCAAACCCTTTCGGCAATTTTTGAAATGATGGTTCTGCATACATGAGAACAACTTATTAGTTGTGTAACACCTCATTCTTAGAAAGAACTAAACTAGAAAGAACTATATTGAGATTGGTACAAGTGAATCTTCAAATTGTGAGTTTTGGGTCAACTTCAAGCGACCATAAATTTAAGCACATGATGAGTTAGGTGTCCCATGAGATATCAAATCGAAGTTCGTTGAGTCGTCTTTCCAACGCCGCCAAGTTTGCTAAATTTTGAGTTTGGATGAAGGAGATATATCCGTTTGAGTGCAGTCTGTCTAGTTAAGGCAATCCATCCGATTTAAGGAGGGGTATTTTGGTATTTTCCTTACCCCCACTAGTCTAGATCTTTTTTGTTAATCTTTTAGGTGTCTAAAATGATTGGATTTAGTTTTAGCAATTTTAAGTCACGCTTAGAATTTTTGAGAAGACTTCAAGAGGAGAGAGAGAAAAAAGTTCAAGTGTTCATTCGAGTTTCAGGATTTTCGCCAAAGAACTTAGTTCTTTTGAGGTATTTAAGCTTTCATAGTGTTGAGTTTGTTCTCCCTCACGACAATCCTGTAAACTTGTATCCATGAATTCGTTCTTGAAGTTGATTTTGGAGTTCTTGAGTATTTCTTGAGTTTAATTGATAATGGAGTTTGGTTTTGAGTTCTGGAGGCGAGGGTTTTGCAAATGAGTTGAGTCACTTGATAGATTTTGTAAGGGTTTCGCTGAAACATTTTGGGTTATGAAAATTTATGAATGTTGATCATACATTTGTAGTGGGTATGAAATGAATCGAGTTTGGGAGAGAAAGAAAAGATCGGGCAAAATTATGCGCCCAGGTCCGCGTCGTGGAGACGCTTCTGATTTTCTGTACCCAGTCGAACAACCCCTCTTTGCGTCGCGGATAGGATACAGAGTCCTCTGTCTCAGAATTTATTTTCGCGACCAAAAGTTAAATCCCTCTCCGCGTCGCGCTTATGCTCTCAAATTTGTATTTTCACTCGTTTCTTATTATCAACTCTCTAAAATTTATCTAATCATTGAGAAATATTGTATATCCTAATCATAACTCTTGAATCCACATTTCCAATTTAAGATAGAGTTAAGAGTAAAGTTTGAGGGAGTCCTTTTGAGTCATTTTGAGAGTCTTTAACAATCTTTTAAAACTTGTATTAAGACTTGAGTAAATGAGTATGAGACTGAGGAGAGTGGAGTTCATGTTTTAAAATGAGTATGAGGGGACTAAGTATTCCCAAGTATGTAACACTTTTACATTTTAATACTAGAGGAAACCTTGATTTCCAAACTAGTTCATGAGGAGTTTTTGAGCATTATCTCTTTTAAGAGAATCTTTTGAGTAATTATCTCAAATTGAGGATGAGTTATGTTTTTAAACACATGAACATGAGGTATATATATATATATATATACTATTGAGAGTAGTATTGAGCACCAATATGGGAATGAGTTTAGACAACTCAAAATCCTCATAAACTAGGTACGCCAACATGGGTAAAGGGTCATAGTTTTTCGATGATTCCTTATTTCTTTTTATGCATAGCTTAGTGGATCAACTTAGTTGAGGATGTATTATACTCTGGCATGGTATATAATAGTTTTGGTAGCGTGGACGAGACATTGTATCATCAAGTAGCTCATAGTGATGGTTGTCGGTTAGAGAATCTTCCAAATAAGAGTAAAGAGTTATTATTGTATTTTTATATACGTTTGAGTTACCATTTACCATTTTAAAAGCTTGATTTATATATATATTGCATCTTTATCATTGATTTCTTATTGAGTTTAGTTGAGTTGAAGTGAGTATGGTTTCCTTTTATCAGTTCAAGCTTACATGTTATGTTCAGTATTCCTCTTACATGCTCATACATTCAATGTACTAATTCCATTTGGATTGCATCATTTCATGATACAGATACATGTATTCAGGATCATCAACCAGCGCTACCTTGATCCAGTCTAGCTTTGGTGAGCCTCCTTGCTTTTCGGAGGGTTTCACATTGAGGTGTTCAATTTTGTTTTGTTAAGATGTAGTGGGTCTTGTCCCAACATACATCATAGTTATTAGAGGCTTCATAGACAGCAGTGTTTTGAGAAGTCTTTTCCATTCCCATTGTTAATTTTAAGACTTGAGTTGTCTTCTTTGGCCAGTTGAATGTTTCTATACATTTCTGAGTTTATTTATTTTAAATACAAATGAGTAAAGCCTTACTTTTGAGTTCATATATTGTTGAGTAAGTCTTTCGCTAAGAATTGAGCCAGGCCAAGGGTTCGCTAGTGGACCAACAATGGTTCTTGAGTGTCGGCCACGTCTAGGGTGTAGGCTCAGGGCGTGACAAACTTGGCATCAGAGTACAGAGTTCGAGAGTCTTAGGGTATCTATGAAGCTGTGTCTGTAGAGTCCTATTTATCGGTGTGAAGCGTACCACATCTATAATTAGGAGGCTACAACATTTAGGAAATAATTTCCCTCTTCTTACTCTTTTTTCGTGCGATAGAGTTCAACTCTATAAAAGTTTCTTTCTAATTTGTGCTTGCGCGTATCTTTTCAGATCATGCCTCCAGGAAAAGTTGTTCGAGGTCATCCTTCTAGGAGGAATATTGATCCCTAGGATCAAGGGGTTTCCAATGCACCAGAAGTGCAACCCCCTCAAGGAGAGGTCTTTAATTCTTAGTTCTGGAATGTTATCTGAATGTTGAGTCAAGTTGTGGCCAACCAAACTTGTTAAAAGAGAGAGGTTCGACAAGACGTGATTGATAAATCCAGAGTTTGTGAGTTCTTAAGGATGAATCCTCCAGACTTCACCGGATCACGTTTCATTGAGGATCCAGAAAACTTTGTGGAAGAGTTGCAGAAAGTGTGTGAGGTGATGCATGTTACAGATGTTCAGTGTGTGGAGTTAGCTGCATACCAACTGAAAGGTGTTGCTAGAATTTGGTTCAACCAATGAAAGTCAAGTAGAGCTGAATGGGCACCAATTTTGAGTTGGGATGTGTTTGGAAGTGAATTCATGGGGATTTGAGGGAGGCGAAGGTAAGATAATTTCTTAACTTGAAGTAGGAATCCATGAGTGTGCATGAGTATAGCCTCAAGTTAACTCAGTCTCGTTATGCTCCGAAGATGGTGGGTGATATGTGGAGCAGGATGAGCTTGTTCATGTTTGCGTTGTCTCGCTTGTCAAGTAAGGAGGGCAAGACAGCTATGCTGATAGGATACATGTACATAGCCAAGCTCATGATCCATGTACAACAGGTTGACGAAGATAAACTTAGAGATGAGGAAGAGTTTTGAAACAAGAAGTCTAAGACAACATGTAATGATTTCGGGCAGCAAAGGGCCGGAAATGTGAACCGGTCATCTTTTCTACAAAGGCCAACTAGGCATGCTCCATCATCTGCTAGTGCACTTGCACCAAAGAATAGAGTTGAGTTCCAGAATTTGAATTCGCAGAACTTCAAAGCTAGGCCTACTCAATCTTAAGGTAGTGTGGCACAAGGGGCCAACTGGACCCCTACTTGTGCTAAGTGTGGTAGAAACCACCTAGGAGTGTGTTTGGATGACTCTACTGGTTGCTTCAAGTGTGGTCAAGATGTTTACTTCATGAGAGAGTGCCCGAAGAACCGACAGGGAAATGGTAATGGGGGCAATAGAGCCCAATCTTCTTCAGCGGCTCCGCTTGACAGAGGTGCACCTAGAAGAGCTACTTCATGGACAAACAGAGGATCAAGTCATATATACGCTATGACCAGTCTCTAAAAGCAGGAGAATTCGCCAGATGTTGTCACTGGTATGACCAAAGTCTTTGCTTTTGATGTATATACATTGCTTGATCCAGGTGCGAGTCTATCTTTTGTGACTCCATATGTTGCTATGAGGTTCGACATTCTTCTTGAATAACTTCTTAAGCCCTTCCATATTTACACACATGTTGGTGAGTCTATTCTAGCTGAGAGAGTTTATCGTGATTGTGTCATCTCTGTCAATCACAAGGACACTATGGCTGACTTAGTCAAGTTAGATATGGTGGACTTTGATGTTATTCTAAGTATGGATTGACTTCATGTTTTTTATGCCTGAGTTGATTGTAAAACTATAATAGTTAAGTTCCAATTTCCTAATAAGGCAATTATAGTGTGGAAGAGAAATTCAGCAGTGCCTAAGGGTTGTTTTATTTCGTACTTTAAGGCTAGAAAATTAGTTTTCAAGGGGTGCATATATCACTTAGTCCGAGTTAATGACTCTAGTGTTGAGACACCACCTATTCATTCAGTTCCAATTGTAAGTGAGTTTCCGGAGGTCTGTTTAGATGATTTTCACGGAGTCCCTCCTGAGAGAGAAATAGACTTTGTATTCTTCCTGATACTCGACCTATCTCTATTCCACCATATAGAATGGATCCAGCAAAGTTGAAAGAATTAAAAAGCATTTGAAAGATATCCTTGATAAGGGCTTTATTCGACCTAGTGTCTCACCTTGGGGAGCTCTGGTCTTATTTGTGAGGAAGAAAGATGGTTTTCTCAGAATGTGTATTAATTACCGTCAATTGAACAAGGTCACTATCAAGAATAAGTATTCACTTCCGAGAATTGATGATTTTTTTGATCAACTTCAAGCTTCCACTTGTTTTTCTAAGATAGACCTTAGATCTGGCTATCATCAATTGAGAGTAAGAGAAAATGCCATCCCTAAGATAGCATTTAGGACTCGTTATGGTCATTATGAGTGTCTGGTTATGTGATTTGACTTGACTAATGCTCCTGCAACGTTCATGGATCTTATAAATAGAGTGTTTAAGCCTTACCTTGACATGTTTGTTATCATATTTATTGATGACATCCTTATTTATTCGAGGAATGAGGTGGATCATGCTAGTCATCTTAGAGTAGTCCTTCAAATACTAAAAGATAAGGAGTTGTATGCTAAGTTTTCCAAGTGTGAGTTTTGGCTTGAGTCTGTGGCGTTCTTAGACCACATTGTGTCTAGTGAAGGGATTTGACTTAACACTTAGAAGATTGAAGCAGTGCAGAACTGGCCTAGACCCACATCTCCAACTGATAAAAGGAGTTTATTGGGATTAGCTAGTAATTATAGAAGCTTTGTTGAGGGGTTCTCATTTATCTCATTCCTGTTGACTAAGTTGACTAAGAAAATGACTATATTTCAATGGTCCGAAGCTTGGGAGAACTCGGTTGATTATTGCCCCAATGTTGACCCTATCAGAAGGTACACAAGGCTTCGTTGTTTGCTGTGATGTGTCCAGAGTTGGACTTGGTTGTGTACTGATGCAGAATGGTAAGGTTATAGCCTTTGCCTCTAGACAACTTAAGATTCATGAGAAGAATTACCCGACTCTTAATCTCGAGTTGGCAGCGGTAGTATTTTCCTTGAAAATATGGCGTCATTATATCTATGGTGTTTATGTGGATGTGTTCATCAATCACAAGAGTCTTCAATATGTTTTTACTCAGAAAGAGCTTAACCTCAGACAGATGAGGTGGTTAAAGTTACTCAAGGATTATGACATGAGTATTCTTTACCACCCAGGTAAGGCTAATGTTGTTGTTGATGCTTCGAACAAGCTATCCATAGGTTGTACTACCCATAATGATAAAGGGAAAGAAAGAATTAGCCAAAGATGTGCACATACTTGCACGAGTTCGTTTGTTAAATTCCAATGAAGATGGAGTGGTGGTGATGAATGGGGTTGAATAATCACTAGTATCTGAAGTGAAGGAGAAACAAGATCAAAACCCTGATTTGCTTGAATTGAAGAAATATGCTTATAAGCAGAAAGTGATGACTTTTGAACAAGAGGGAGATGGTGTGTCGAGGTATCAATGTAGATTGTATGTACCAAAGGTGGATGAACTCCAAGAGAGGATCATGGAAGAATCTCATAGTTCCACGTATTCAATCCATCCCGGTTCCACAAAGATGTATCTTGACTTGAGAGAAATCTATTGGCAATAAGTCAAGGTAGATCACTAGAGGCCCGATGGCATGGCTCAGAATATAGATATTCCGAAATGGAAGTGGGAGATGATCAATATGGATTTCATTACTGGTTTTCCGCAATCTCGTAGGCAACATGATTTGATTTGGATGATTGTAGATCCGATGACTAAATCATCATATTTCTTGCCGGTGAAGACTACTTATTTAGCAGAACATTATGCCAGGTTGTACATTCAGGAGATAGTTTGATTAGTTTGAGTTCTCGTGTCTATCATTTCAGATAGAGGTGCATACTTCACCGCCTAATTTTGTAAGTATTTCCAGAAACGTTAATGTAACACCCCAGAAACTAGTAGACTTAACTAGGGCTAAGTGTGAGGGTTAGAGCCAAAGAAAAGGGCAAGAGCCAAGGGAGAGGACTAGGGCAGTCCACTCTCCCATAGACACTGACCCACCAACCACAACCACCACCACGGATCTTGGTGAGGACCACGGCTCATGGTGGGCTAGGCAGTAGTCTCCCCAAGGCTGCCTAAAAACAACCCTTCTTCTCGAGCCACTTCACGACTCGTGGGAAGGCTCATGGAGTTGCCTTAGGATTTTGGGGTGAGAGGGAAACTTACCTAGCTATTACCCATGGTCCACGGAGGGGACCACGGCTCATGGTGAGGACCATGGCTCGTGGGACCTCAAGTGGTCCTTAGGTAGTGCAATGGCTAGTGAGGGTTATTTGGGTAATTTCATTTTTAATTAAAATAAATCCAAGTCGTTTTGCCTAAGCCTAGGACCCCTATATAAGTGATTTTAACTCTAAAACTAACCCATTCAAGTCATTATTCCCAAAACCCAAAACAAATCCCCAAAGTTCCTCCTCTTAAAATATTTATCTCTCTAGAAACTTGAAGAAGAAGAAGAAGGAGATTCAAGCTAGGTTTCAAGAAGCAAGCTTTTACACATCAATTTCTTTGGGGTTTGTTTTATGGTATAGTAGCTTTTATCCATGGAGTTCCTTCAAAATCTCCAATTTAAAAAGATAGAAATCCCCCATTATTAAGGTTTGATTCAAAGGTCATGGGTTCCTTTCAAACTTGATTTAATTGAGTTATATTAAGCATGAATTGATGATTTCTTATGGTTTTTATGAAGTTCCCCCATGAACCCATGTAATTTCCATATTTCTCAATTGTGTTCTTATGATGTGGGTCTTTGTCGATGAAAGAGGAATTTTATGAATTAATTCTTAAGGTGATAGAATCACATGAATTATGATGAAATCCCTATCTAATTCTTGAATTCTAGATGTGTGATTGAAAGTAGGTTTTGTACCTTTAAAGAGCAAAGTATGAGATTTGCATGTTTTTATGAAATCTATGAAAATGCTTTAAGAATGCTTTAAGAGTAAAGTGCCAATAATTATGATATTGTTGTTGTGTTCATTGAAAGTACATTCTCATGAACACATATGAACATTAATGTGAAAGGTTTTCTCACATAGTAAGGATTCTTAGGTTGAAAGACTTTCTCACCTAATTGAATCTAAGAGTAAAAGTAATCATGGATGGTGAAAGGTTTTCTCACGCATGGTCTAAAGAGCTATCCTAATGAAATAACTTAGATTGGTTGTCAAGGACATCCTTCCATGAGATATGAGTTAAGTCAAGACTTAATAAGTACTCCGTGGGATTTATGCTTAGCACTGAGTGGATATTGAATATGAGATGGTGGCTCTTACATAGTAGAGTCCGAGCTTCCTAATTAATGGCTCTCACTTAGTAGAGTCTGGGATTCCAAAATGGGAACTCTCACGTAGTAGAGTCTGGGTTTCCCAAGTATATCTCATGAGATGGAAGTCTTCACGTAGTGGAGTCTGGCTTTCTAGTAGCAATCACGGTATCTCATAAACTACGTGCCCCCATAACATATTTAGCTAGTGGATCCACCTAAGCTAAGAGTTACCGATTCTACCTTAGGCAAGTAGACCAACCCTTTTCGGTGTGGGAAACACCGGGGGATCATGTTATAGCTCTCATGGTCTCTTGTCGGTTAAGGCTAATTTCCACAGCAAGATAATAATGAACTAAGACATGCTTCAAGAAGTATCTCATAGTGTTCAAAGGTTTTAAAGATGGTTCTAGCTTGCATTGAAGATGATGATATGACTTATGTTTTCCAACTATCTATATGATGGTGGTTAAACTTGGTAAATTACATTCTTTGAAATGAAATGTCCCTTTTAACATGTTTTAAATGTTTTTATGCATAGTTATCATACTTAGTGCATTTTTGTACAAACGCAGGTTCTTGCCTACATTTTTCTAAATGTAGGGTCCGACAGTCAGGGTCATCAATTTCGTGGCTAAGTGTTGATCTAGGGATTCCGAGCTTTGGTGAGTCCTCATTATTCGAGGACGGAGTTTTATTGTATTTAGTTTCTTTCATGTATTTCTCTTTTGGACATGATGTGTGGGCTAGGCCAAATTTCATTCGATTGTAATAGATGACTATGATGAGACAAAGTGTCTAGACTTCCACTTTTCTATAAATATTGTTTTACTCTAAATTGTTCTATTTCTTATGTTATGAGAGCTAAGTCGCTTGTATGGAGTCCTTCGGGGTTCTATACGCCATGTTACATCTAAGGGGTACCCTTGGGTCGTGACAAACTTGGTAATCAGAGCACAAGATTTAGAATTTAGAATGATCATAAGCTGATGTCTCATAAGCCACGTCTAGTAGAGTCTTGTTCATGAGTATGAAGCGCACCATATTTATGAATGATAGGATACAAGATGTTTAGGAAACTCTGCTTCTTTCATTACTCTTAAGTCGTGCCATAAAGTTCAACTCTATAAGATCTCTCTCATAATCCTTACCCGGTGGTCTACAAGACATGACTACTCAAGGAGATTTCGCTAAAGAAATTGAGGGAGACAAGGTTGACCTAGGAGCTCCTCAAGTTTCGATCGACCCTTAGACCGATCAAGTGACTAATGCAGAATTTAGGTTTGCTTTTCAAATGTTGACCCCAGTCTGGATAAAATCCCCAGAATTTCATGGGTCAAAGATGTAGGAAGATCCTCAACAGTTTATAGATTAGGTCTCTAGTGTGTTGGACTTTTTGGGAGTGACTCAGGTAGAGAGGGTGAAATTGGCTGCTTATCAACTTAAGGGGGTTGTTCAGATTTGGTTCAACCAATGAAAAGAAGCGAGGACGGTAGAAGTGGGTCCCATGGATTGGGAAATGTTTAAGAATGGTTTTCTTGATAGGTTTTACCCTTTGGAGATGAAATAGTCTAGGGTACTTGAGTTTATTAATCTTCGGCAAGGTAACATAAGTGTTCAGTTGTAAAGGTATGCTTCATCTATAGTGGCTGACCCTAGGTGGATAATGAGTAAGTTTTTATATATCGGGTGTGTCCGACTTAGTAGTGAAAGAATGTTGTACAATAATGCTTGATCAAGATATGGATATTTCTCGTCGTTTGGTTTATGTCCAAGATTTGAAAAGGAGAAACTTAAAGGAAGATCTAGGGAGAAGAACAGGTCTAGAATTGATGATAATAATTCCTCTCACAAAAGGTCTGATGGACATAGTCGTCTTAGATTTCAACAAAGGTTCTTCGGACAAGGTTCTTCTAAGGTTCCTCTAAGGTTTAATAAAGAGAGGGTGTCTAACCCTAAGTCTCAATGAAGTGGTAATAGGTTTTTAGGGTCGGATTGTGCTAGGTGTAGAAGAAGGTATGAGGGTGAGTTTCTATCTGGCACGAATGTTTGTTATGGTTGTGGTAAGAGTGGTCACAAGATGAGGGATTTCCCAATACTTAAGGCTAAAAGAAGAGAGGGCAAGCAAGCTCCTCCTAGTGGTTCAGGTTCTAATGCTCCCAAGCAAAACCGCCTTTATGCACTCCAATCTAGAGGTGACCAAGAGAGTTCCCCGAATGTATTTACCGGTATGTTAATTTTTTTTCAACTTGATGTGTATGTTTTATTAGATCCCGGTGCTACTTTATCTTTTGTGACGCCATAGTGGCTATGAGGTTTGATGTTTCTCCGGATGTGTTGTTAGAACTTTTTTCTGTCTCTACTCTTGTTGGTAATTCTATTATGGCTAAGAGGGTTTATATGAAGTGTCATGTTTCGCTAGCCCATAGAGTTACTCTTGTTGACTTGGTAGAGCTTGATATATTAGACTTTGATGGTATTCTTGGTAAGAATTGGATGTACTATTGTTATGTTTCTATTGATTGTAGAACTTGTGTAGTCAAGTTTCAATTTCCAAATGAGCCTATCCTAGAATGGAATGTCGTGTACCACACCTAGTACGTGTTTGATTGTTTCATGAGGGAACCATGTTTATTAATTATTATGATGCATTCATCACATGTTGGTTCCTTAAGTGAACCGAATTTATTTATTATAATGTATTCATCACATGTTGATTCCATAAGTGAACCGGGTCTATTTATTATGATGCATTCATCACATGTTGTTCCATGGGTGAATAATATTTATTTATTTTGATGCATTCATCACATGTTGGTCCATTAGTGGCCGGATTGGTGGGTTTAAATGTTGGGATGGTCTTTGTGTAGACCGAAATTTCATGTTAAACACCGTTAATGATATTTTAGAAATTCTTGAATGGTTCGAGTTACTTGCGGGGTGTGCTGAATTATATATATTGGGTTAATTATAAGTCAACAAAAATAAATAAGGATTTTGTAGGCGGTCCACTAAGTGGCTAAGGGCTAAGGGCCAAGGTATTGGTAGGGGGTTATAGGAGAAATGACATACTATTTAGGAATGGAATTCAGTAGAGTAATTAGGGGTCGTTTGGTGTGAGGGATAATACCAAATACTCCCGGGATTAAATTATAATACAACTTATTTTGTTGTTTGGTTGGCAAGTTCGGGATAACTTATCCCAGGATTAATAATTAGTACCGGGATAAGTTATCCCTCTCCTTGGGTGGTATAGTAATCCCGGGATAGCTTATCCCGGGATAAAATAGGTAAATGACAAAA
>JAJONQ010057283.1:0-20042 GCA_036250385.1 Solanum microdontum
TTTAGCCGGTTTAAGTCCTTCTAAAGTGCACTAACACTTCCTATTGATTCTAACTACTCTAAATGACTTTTAAACACTTAGAAATCATTCATAAAATTGAATCATAACCTTGCATCCATAAATACAAAGTCAAGGAAAGTTAAGATCCAAGTCTAGAAAGTTCATAGAGTCTTTCCACGAAGTCTTTTACAAACGTTTTAACTTTGTTTTAAGACTTAAGTTTTGAGTTGAGTGAAGAGTAAAGCTTGAAGTTCATTTTTTCAAAAGAGTATATTGGGACTATGTAATCCCAAAGAGTAAAATGTTTTCACATTTAAACAAGAAAGGTAACACCGATTTCTAAAAGAGCCTTTGAGTTAGTTTTCAATTAAAAGAGTAAATGCTTTCAAATTAAGCAAGAGAGGAAACTTTGATTTCCAGGATAGACTTTGAGCTAAGTTTTGAGCAATTATCTCAGACCACAGAAAGAAGTATGTTTTAAAACATAAGAGCTAGTATTATATTTTGGGAATAGTATTGAGCACCGATATAGGGGAGAGTTCAGACAACTCCCAGCCCCAACAAACCATGTAGCCATCATGGGTAGAAAAGGGTCATACTTTTTAGATGATTCCTTAGTGCTTTTTAGCATAGACTGGTGGATCCACTTAGTAGTCCGGTTCTATACCTTTGGCAAGGTATAGGATGGCCCTGGCAGCGTGAAGCAAAACGCTGTATCATCACAATAGCTCTTACGTGATGGTTGTCGGTTAGATAAACTCCTATAGCAGTATTTTGTATTTTTATGTACATTGCAGAGTTTATATTGTATCTTTGCATGCATACAAAGTTACTATTATATTCTAAATAGACAGTGTTAATATCCATGTTTTAAAAGCTTTTCTTTATATTGCACTTGTTTATTCTACTTTATATTGAAATTAGTACAGTTCAGTCAGTTGAGTTGAGACCAGGTTTGTTCTTTAGTTCCTTTCAAGCTTATGTCTTGTTGTAGAATTCTCCTCGCATGCTCGTACATTCAGTGTACTGATGCCAGTTGGCCTGCATCTTATTATGATGCAAATACAGGTAACCAGGATTAGCATCCAGCGCTTCATTGATCCAGTTGAGCATTTAGAGTCTTGTGGTGAGCTTCCTTGCTTTCCGGAGGATCTCATTTTTATTGTTGTCAGTATTTTAGTTCATTAGTATGCCGTGGGTATTATCTCGACATCCATCTCAGTTTTTTAGAGGCTTCATAGACAGTCAAATGTTAGTTCTTTATTCTTTTCATTTTCATTTTATTATGTTGAGACTTGAGTTTGCCTTATTGGCTAGATGAATGTTCCTTTATAACATTCTAGTTTATTACATAAATTTTTCTTAGTTGAGTAAAAGTCTTCCGCTGAGTAAGTAAGCCAGGCCAAGGGTTCGTTTGAGGCCAACAATGATTCTCGAGTGTCAGCCACATCTAGGGCGTAAGCTCAGGGCATGACAAACTTGGTATCAGAGCACATAGTTCAAGAGTCATAGGGATTCTATGAAGCCGTATATGTAGAGTCCTAGTTATTGGTGTGAAGCGCGCCATATCAATAATAAAGAGGCTGCAACATTTAGAAATTCCTTCACTTCTTTCATATTCATTTTGTGCGTTGGAGTTTATCTCTAAAAGGTTTCCTTGTAACTCATTCTTACGCGTGTCTTTCAGATCATGCCTCCACGAAGTGCTATTCGAGGACGGCTCGCTAGGGGATATATGGAACCATATGAACAAGGGGTATCTAATGCACCATGAGTGCAGCCCCAAGGAGAGGTCATCAATGCTGAATTCTGTGAAGCTATCCGAATGTTAGGTCATGCTGTGACCAATCAAGTTGAATAGAGAGGGAATTGTTAGGAAGTGGATGATACTTAAGGATGAATCCACCAAGCTTCACAAGTTCTACTGTTACTGAGGATCGAGATAATTTTGTTGATGAGCTTCTGAAGGTTTTCAAAATCATGCATGTTGCTGATACTGAGAGGGTTGAACTAGTTGCATACCAAATGAAAGGTGTCGCTGGGATATGGTTCAACCAATGGAAGAAGAACCGAGTTGTGGGAGCACCACCTGCGAGTTGGGCTTTTTTGAGGAGGCCTTCTTGGGGTGTTTCTTCCCCTGAGAACTTAAAGAGGCTAAGGTATGAGAGTTCCTCACACTTAAGCAGGATTCTCTGAGTGCTCACGAGTATAGTCTGAGGTTCACACAACTTTCCCGCTATGCTCTGGAGATGGTTGCTGAAATGAGGAGCATAATGAGTTTATTTGTTGCTGGGTTGTCTCTTTTGTCAAGTAAGGAAGGTAAGGCAGCTATGCTGATACTGATGATCCATGTGCAACAAGTTGAGGAGGACAAGCTAAGGGATAGAGAAGAGCTTAAGAATAAGAGAGCTAAGAAAGGGAATGAGTCCGGGCAGCAGAAGAGTAATGCCAACCGGTCATCTTTCCAACAGAAACAGAAGGGACTTGCTCCATCATCTGCTAGTGCTCCTGCACCAAAGAACAAAAGTGAGTACAATAGTCAAAATTTTAGAGCCAAACCTACCTATTCTCAGGGTAGTATGGCACAGGGGGGTAGTAAGCCTCCTGCATGTGCTAAGTATGTTAGGAACCACTCAGAGATGTACTAGTTGTTTTAAGTGTGGCCAGATAGGTCATTTCATGTGAGAATGTCCAAAGAACAAGAAGGGTAATAATAATAGGGGCAATAGAGCCCAATCTTCTTTAGTTGCTCCACCAGAAAGAGCTGTACCTAGAGGGTTTACTTCTGGTACTGACGGAGGAGAAAACCGCCTATATGTTATCATTAGTCACCAAGAGAAAAATTACTCGCCATATGTTGTCACTGGTATGATCCAAGTCTTTAAGTTTAATGTTTATGCTTTGCTAGACCCAGGAGCGAGTTTATCCTTTGTAACTCCATATGTTGCGATGAATTTTAATGTTATTCCCGAGCAACTTAGTGAACCCTTCAGTGTTTCTACACCTGTTGGTGAGTCTATTCTAGTAGAAAGAGTTTATCGTGATTGTCCCATTTTCATCAATCGCAAGAGTACCATGGGTGATTTAGTTGACTTAGACATGGTAGATTTTGATGTCATTCTTGGTATGCACTGGCTTCATGCCTGTTATGCTTCCATTGATTATAGAACTCGAGGTGTTAGGTTACAAATTCCTAATGAGCTAGTTAGTTTCATTTCGTACCTTAAGGCAAGAAAGTTAGTTTCTAAGGGGTGTGTCTATCACTTAGTCCGAGTTAATGACTCTAGTGTTGAGATACCTCCTATTCAGTAAGTTTCAATAGTAAAAAAGTTTCCAAAAGTTTTTCCAGATGATCTTCTTGGAGTCCCTCCTAAGAGAGAGATAGACTTCGGTAAAGACCTTCTTCTAGATACTCGTCCTATATCTATTCCGTAATATAGAATGGCACCAGCATATTTGAAAGAGCTAAAAGAATAGTTGAAAGATCTCTTTGATAAGGGCTTTATTCGACCAAGTGTCTCACCTTGGGGAGCTTCAGTCTTATTTGTGAGGAAGAAGGATGGTTCCCTTAGGATGTGTATATATTACCGTCAGTTGAACAAGGTTACCATCAAGAACAAGTACCCTTTTCCAAGAATTGAAGATCTTTTCGATCAGCTTCAGGGTGCTACCTGTTTCTCTAAGATAGACCTCAGATATGGATACCATCAGTTAAGGGTAAGGGAATGTGATATTCCAAAGACAACATTCAGGACCCGTTATGGTCATTATGAATTTCTGGTCATGTCATTCGGTTTAACTAATGAACCTGCAGCGTTCATGGACCTCATGAATAGAGTATTCAGCTTTATTTAGATATGTTTGTTATCGTATTCCTTGATGACATCTATTCGAGGAATGAGGAAGATCATGCTAGTCATCCCAGAATAGTTCTCCAAACTCTAAAATATAAGGAGTTATATTCTAAGTTCTCTAAATGTGAGTTTTGGCTTGAGTCTGTGGCATTCTTGGGTCACATAGTTTCCGTTGATGGATTTAAAGTTGATACCCAGAAAATAGAGATAGTACAGAATTGGCCTAGACCCACATCTCCAACTGATATTAGGAGTTTCTTAGGATTAACTGGCTACTATAGAAGGTTCATAGAGGGGTTCTCACCTATTTCATCCCCTTTGACCAAGTTGACTCAGAAAATAGTGAAATTTCAATGGTCTAAAGGTTGTGAGAAAAGCTTCCAGGAATTGAAAAAGAGGTTGACTACTGCCCCAGTATTAACCTTACCAGATGGAATGCAAGGCTTTGTTGTATATTGTGATGCGTCTAGAGTGCGTTTGGGTTGTGTGCTAATGCAAAATGGCAAAGTTATAGCTTATGCCTCTAGACAGTTGAAAGTTCATGAGAAGAATTACCCAAACCATGATTTAGAATTGGCTGCTGTGGTTTTTGCTTAGAAAATATGGCGCCATTATCTGTATGGTGTTCATGTGGATGTGTTCACCGATCACAAGAGTCTTCAGTATGTGTTTAGTCCAAAAGAGCTTAATCTCAGACAAAAGAGGTGGTTAGAATTACTCAAGGATTATGACATGAGTATTCTTTATCACCCAGGTAAGGATAATGTTGTTGCTGATGCTTTAAGTAGGCTGTCTATGGGTAGTACTGCCCATGTTGAGGAAGAAAAGAGAGAGTTAGCGAAAGATGTGCATAGACTTGCATGATTAGGAGTTCGACTAATGGATTCCACAGAAGGAGGAGTAGTGGTGATGAATGGGGCTGATTCTTTATTAGTGTCAGATGTAAAAGAGAAGCAAAACTAAAATCCTATTTTGTTTGAATTGAAGGCAAATGTTCATAAGCAAAAAGTAATGGCTTTTGAACAAGGGGGAGATGGTGTGTTGAGGTATCATGGCAAATAGTGTGTACGAAGGGTGGATGAACTCCAAGAGAGGATCATGGAGGAAGCTCATAGCTCCAGATATTCTATCCATTCGGGTTCCACAAAGATGTACCGTGACTTGAGAGAAGTCTATTGGTGGAATAGTATGAAGAAGGGCATTGTAGAGTTTGTTGCTAAGTGCCCAAATTGCCAATAAGTTAAAGTAGAGCACCAAAGGCCTGGTGGTATGGCTCAAAATATAGAACTTTCGGAATGGAAATGGAAGATGATTAATATGGATTCATCATAGGTTTACCAATGTCTCGCAGGCAACACGATTCCATTTGGGTGATTGGGGATCAAATGACCAAATCAGTCCAATTTTACCTGTAAAGACTACCCACACAACAAAAGATTATGCTAAGTTGTATATTCAAGAGGTGGTAAGACTTCATGGGGTTCCGGTCTTTATTATTTCAGATAGAGGTGCCCAATTTACTGCACAGTTTTGGAATTCATTCCAAAAAAGCTTGGGTTTAAAGGTGAACTTAAGCACTGCTTTTCATCCTAAGACAGATGGTCAAGCGGAGTGCATTATACAGACTTTAGAAGATATGTTGATGTCATGTGTGATTGATTTCAAGGGGAATTGGGCTGATCACTTACCTCTAATTGAGTTTGCGTATAACAATAGTTACCACTCTAGCATCTAGATGGCTCCTTATGAAGCTCTTTTTGGGAGAAGATGTAGATCTCCTATTGGATGATTTGAAGTTGGTGAAGATGGGTTGATAGGACCAGAGTTGGTTCATCAAGCTATGGAAAAGGTGAAAGTTATTCAAGAGAGGTTGAAAATAGCGCAGAGTCGTCAGAAATCCTATACCGATGTTAGGAGAAGGGAGTTAGAGTTTGAAGTAGATGATTGAGTATATTTGAAAGTTTCACCCATGAAGGGTGTTATGATATTTGGCAAGAACGGAAAGCTTGGTCCTCGGTATATTGGCCCTTACAAGTTTGGCCTAGGCTAGAACCCAGAAGTTTTCTGGCCCAAATTCCTTCCCCATTGACTTTTACATAATGACGGAAACATGTCGTTACAATAGATACAAATTTACCCATCACTCATCCGCGAGTGATAAACTAGGAAAACTGGCTAAGGCAAGAGTAGAGTAATACCTAAATCATCGAATGACTGGGGATATGTCCTTCTCGATTTCCCAAGTAGCTTCTTCAACCGGACGATACTTCCATTGAACTTTCATGGACTTTATCTCTTGGGTCCTCAACTTTCGGACATCGCGATCAAGAATTCCAACTGGCTCCTCCTCATACTGAATGTCCTTATCTAACAAAACTGAGTCCCAGTTTATAATGTAATCTCCGTCCCCATGATACTTCTTCAACATGGACACATGGAAAACTGGATGGACTCTAGATAGGCTAGATGATAAAGCCAACCTACAAGCCACTGCCCTACATAATTAAGAATCTCAAATGATCCGATGTATCGAGGACTAAGCTTGCCCTTCTTGCCGAATCTCATAACCCCATTTATGGGTGACACTTTTAGAAGAACTTGCTCACTAGCTTGTAATGTCATGTCCCTTGCCTTACGATCTGCGTACTTTTTCTGTCGACTCTGCGCTGCTAGAAGCTTAGCTTGGATGCTTCCTACCTTATCCTGAACATCTTTCACCAAATCAACCCCCAAAGGTTTCACATCTCAAGCCTCAAACCACCTTATGGATAATCTACATCCCCTCCCATAAAGTGCCTCGAATGGTGCCATGTCAATGCTGGAGTGGTAATTGTTGCTATAAAAGAACTCACACAAAGGTAGGAACTTATCCCAATGCCCTCCAAAGTCAATCACACATACCCTCAACATGTCCTCTAACACTTGAATGGTTCTCTCTGATAGTCCGTCCATCTGTGAATGAAAGGTTGTGCTAAAAGTTAGTTGAGTGCCTAACTCCTCATGCAAATTTCCCCAAAACTTGGATGTGAACTGCGTACCATGGTCCGAGATGATGGAAAGGGGAACCCTATGCAGCCTCATTATCTCATTCACATACACCTTAGCCAACTGCTAAGCATTTATAATCTACTCTGAATGGAATGAAGTGGGCGGGCTTAGTCATTTTATTAAACACCACCCAAATGGAATCAAAGTTTCACAAGGCCTTGGGATGACCAACCACAAAATCCATAGCTATCTTTTCCCACTTCCATTTAGGGATTGACATTCGCTGAAGCAAACCTGCAGGCCTTTGGTGCTTATACATTACTTGTTGGCAGTTTTGGCACTTAGCCACAAGCTCACCTATGCCATTTTTCATGTCAGGCCACCAATAAAGTCGTTTCAAATCTCGGTACATCTTGGTCACACTCGGATTAATGGAATACCACGAATCATGGGATTCTATCAGCATCTTGTGAATCAAGTCATCACTCGGGGAACACAAATTATTCCCTTAAAAATGAGCACACCACCCACATCAAGAGCCACATCTTGTGCCTTGCCAGGCACTGTTTTCTTTCTGAGCTCATTCAAATTCTCATCCTCAACCTGCTTGGCCTTGATCTCCTCAATGAATGTGGGCCTAACCTTAATGCTGGCTAACACCCCACCTTAGACTCCAATGTTTGAATCTCCGTGGCCAAAGGTTGCTTGGACACACCTAAGCAAGCTAGACTACCCATACTCACCGTCTTATAACTTAATGCGTCTGCCATCATGTTAGCCTTACCCAGATGATCCTGGATGGTAACATCATAATCCTTGAGTAGCTCCATCACCTTTGCTTTCTTAGATACAAGTCCTTCTGAGTGAATACATGATGTATACTACAATGGTCAGTAAACACCTCACACTTGACACCATAAAGGTAATGCCACCAGATCTTGAGAGCAAACACTACCACAGCCAACTCCAAATCATGTGTCGTGTAGTTTCTCTTATGCACCTTCAACTGCCGCAATGCATAAGGTATGACATTCTTATTCTGCATCAATACAACACCAAAACCTGAATGTGAAGCATCACAATAAATAATGAAATCTTTACCTTTCACCGACAGTGCCAAAATAAGTGCTGTGGTCAGAAGAGTCTTGAGATTTTGGAAGCTCTCTTTACATTTGTCCGTCCACTTGAAAGGTACCTCCTTTTTGGTCAGGCTCATCAAATTCGTGGTGATAGAAGAAATGTTTTTCACAAATCGACGATAGTAGCTGGCGAACCCACAACAATCCTAATTTCAGTCTCAGAGCTAGGCCAGACCCAATTCTTGACTGCATCGATTTTTTAAGGATCTACCATTACCCCTTCACTTGAAAGCACATGACCCAAAAAGGCAACTGAAGTCAACCATAACTCATACTTAGAAAATTTGTCATACAACTTCTGTTTTCCAAGGACACCCAAAACAATATGAAGATGGTCGACATGGTCTTCCTTACTCTTCGATCAAACAATAATGTCGTCAATAAAAACTATAACAAAATAACCCAGGATTGGTTTGAACACACCATTCATCAAACTCATGAAAGATGCAGGCGCATTGGTTAACCCAAATGACATCACTAAAAACTCATAGTTCCCATAGAAGGTCCTGAATGCCGTTTTTGGTACATCCTCAGGCCTAATCTTTAACTGATGGTAATCAAACCTTAGGTCAATTTTTGAGAAAACTGATGCACCCTGCAACTGGTCAAAGAGATCATCTATCCGAGGCAACATATGCTTATTTCGAATGGTAACCCTATTCAATTGTTGATAGTCTATGCACATCCTCATACTACCATCCTTCTTCTTAACAAACAAGGTTGGAGCACCCCACGGGGAAGCACAAGGATGGATGAAACCTTTGTCAAGAAGCTCCTGGATTTGAGCTTTAAGCTTTCTCAATTATGCCGAAGCCATGCGATAAGAAGGAATTGAGATGGAGTGAGTACTAGGTTCCAAGTCAATGCAAAAATCTATATCCCTATCCGAAGGCATACCAGGAAAATCAATAAGGAACACTTCCTTGAATTCACACACTACAGGAATAGACTCAATAGAGGGAGTTTCAACATCAATATCCCGAATATGAGCCAAATACGCCAAACACCCCTGTCCCACTAGTTTTCTAGCCCACACAAAAGATATGACCTTATTTGGATTAGGCTTGTACATCACTTCCCACTCTAACCTTTTCCTATTCGGGATCTCTAGAGTTACCGACTTAGCATTAAAATTAAGCACAATATAATAGGGGGACAACCAAGTCATGCCAAAGATTATATCAAACTCAGTCATATCCAAAATAACCAAATCAGTCCAAGTCTGAAAACCCATAAACAAAAAGGACAAGGCACGATATACATGGGTGACTATGACAAACTCTCTAACTGGGGTAGAAACATGGATGGGGGCATCAAGTATATCACAAATAACATAAAATCCCAAGGCAAAGTGAAGTGACACATGAATAAGTAGAACCCCGATCAAACAAAATAGTAGCCATCTGGTGACAAACAAGAATAGTACATTTGATCAGTGCATTAGACGTCTTAGCCTCGGTCTTACCCGAAAAGGCATAAAACTGAGCCCTGTCATCTTGACGGGCAACCTCTTTGCCTGGCTGCACTGTTCCTCTACTTGTATTACCATTTCCCCGTCCTCCAAGGGCTCGCTGATTCCCTCATCTCCCAGTTTATGAACGTCCTTTGCCATTACTACCGTTGCTAGTGGTACCACTGCTCTAGTCTGCTAATGCACTGGGTCAGACATGCGCGGATGGGGACAATATATCCTTATATGACCTCATAAGCATCCTCACTCTCAAAACCAAGAAACACCGACGGTTTCACCTTTAGAAACTTAGTCAACATCTCATGCTCAGTTCCAGCTATCAGAAGACCAAATAGGGGACGACAAAAAGTATCAATGCCTAATGCTCCACCACCTTGGGAACCGTAACAACAATGGGGGGTTGACTGGAGGTTGAGTTGTTTACACTATGGGAAGGACTCCAGGGCGAATCAACTGATACACTTAAATTATACCTCCCTAAAGAAGCGTAAGCGATCGTTATCGAGTAAAAAACCCAACTTGGAGGTTAGGGTCGATCCCACGAGGAATATGGTCTAGACTTAAGTTCAGCTTATGATTATATTAGTTTGGTCAACGTACTTACGAAACATATAATTAAAAGGGGGGAGATTTGTGAAACAAATTCTGATAATTATGTGAACAAACTTTTCTAAAAAAAAAAAGAACCTAATGGATCGAACTCATATGCTGTACCTGGTCGTTTAAATCAGATCTCTATTTCGGTATAACGAGAAGGGGTTTACATAGTAAGCAAGATTGAAACTTTTGTTGTTATCAAGATGAGAGAGAAACTAGGATATACGTGTTCTCCATAAGCTCATAATGTGGTAATCCTAGTAATAGTAATCCTTTCCTAGTGTATTTCATTCAAAGTGATAAGTTAGGTATCTCTAATTCCTTGGTCTGGCAACTAGAGAATTTCACCTCGCACCTTTGTCCGGCTACATGTGTATAATTTACTAACCCTTACCTTTACCTCATATTAGACATCACATCGATGTATGACTTAGTTTTCACCCTTGTACCAATCGACATTAGACTAGTAGATAGTATCACACTAAATATATGTTGATAATTCTTTTCTTATTAACTACCTTTTTGGTTTGGCAAGTAGCAACAAGGTAAGTTCTAATGCGTGCACTCGTTAAAAAGAAAACGAAAGAATTATCAATGCATGCAATAACACTATTCAAGAATTACTTAATTACTATTCATACTTTGTTAATCGCTCATGGTTCCCACAACCCTAGTTATGGATTTAGTTACCCATAGTAGCAAGAACAGAATTCATACTTTTAGATGAAGAAATCATGAACCTATGTAATAAGAAGAATAAACCCAGAATCTTAACTTGAATTTCGAAGTCAAAATCTTCAAACCAAACTTAGAAAATCTAGAATTGCTAAAATTGCAAGTTAATCTCCCAACCCAAAAACTAGAACTAAAGTAATAAAGTCTAACCCCCAAAAACGAGGTTTACATGCCCTATATATAGAAAAAAAGGTCCTAACTAAGAAGGGAAATGAAATAAGTAAATAATGTTTCAGGACGCGGTTTCAATCTACAACACTGACCTACGGACCGTGGAATTATCTACGGTCCGTAGGTCCCCTCCGTGGCTCAGGACTTAGGCAATTTTCCAATCTTCAAAATCTCCACTTCTCTGACTTAATCGACAGATCACCATTATAGACCGTGGATTGATCTACGGTCCGTGGATCCTCCTCCGTAGCTCTATACTTAGAATCTTCAAAATCAGGTATTGGAACCCCCTATCTGAAGGATTTGACGAAACTGCAGTACGACCCGTAGATCAATCTACGGTCCGTCGTTTGCAACCATGGTTCCACACTGAGTTAAGAATACCCTGATCTCCTACAAACCTTGCCTTCTTATCTACGTCAACCATCTTCGGAGCATGAATGGACCTATGGTCCATAGATCACCTCCGTAGATGCCCTTTTCTACACATCCTTCAGCTGTGTCTCTCAGTTTCTATGTCTGAACATATTTCCTGCAAACTTGATAAAAATGCATTAAAACCAATACAAAATGGCCCTATACACACACAAATCTTAAGTGAAATGTATTAAAAATACCGTAAACTCATGATATATCAACACCCTCAACTGAAATTCGTTGTTTGTCCTCAAGCGATGCACTAAGACTCTAAACAACACGTGTATAGAAGAAAGCATTCAAGCACAAGCAATCACATGTCTCTCTATTTCGACTCTCTCTTCGAGTGCAAATCTTTTCTCTTAGACTCAACAAGCTAACTCACGTGGATCAAAATATGACAAAGATTGACCAATCAACACACAACATACACTTTTTGTTATCACCAAGGTACCAACTTTTCGACAATGTAACTAGTGCCCATACTTCAAACGAAATCCCATTGTCACAAAATGGATATAATTTTGAGTACAAGGATTCATTCAACATTCACGCTCAGAAGTGATTTCAAGTACATTTAGTTCTTAATACCATAGGCTTGCCCTTATTTTCACTGCTTAGACTCTCCAAACTAGTTGCTAGGATCACTATAAGACTTTCTTAGCTTGTAACGTAGGCTTATGTTCAGGTGTGGTACATTTGGGTACCTTTTAGTGACTTTCTGTCCTCCCTGACATTACATTGACTTTTTACCTCATCCTTGACCTATTTCATCCTTCCATTTTAAGATCTTTCCCTTATTTCTTTGCAACATGGATGTGACTTTCGACTTTTTGACTCTTATTTTTCACTTTCTTCTTCTTTCTTTCACTTTCTTTTTCTTTTATTTCTTTTCACACTTTTCTTTAGCTTCTTTTGCACAAAGTCACATCCTCTTTCATACTTTTTCCTCTCTTCAACACAAAATTCTTTTCATACCTTTTTTTCATTTGGTTTCCTTTTTCATAACTTATGCATTTTGCATTAGTTAAGGTGCACAATGTCCGATGTCGGACCAGGGCCAAGATCAAGGTAACTTTTGGGTTTAGCCACCCTCAACTTAGGATTTTGGCCTAAGTCAAGGTGCACATGTCCAAGAAGGGACCGGGGCAAAGACAATGTTTTTTAGGGAAGGTGAGTTAGGTAAATCAAAAGAATTGGTCAATTTTAGGCTCAATTATTTGGAACAAAAGGGAATAATTCTATCATTTGTTTAGATCATTTTAGGCTTAGGTGGACTAATTTGAACAATGGCTTATGATCACTTCCTAAGTTCTAGCCTAGATCATCCTAGAAGGACCAACATGAAAGTTCTAGATTGGCACAAAATTGTCTGAACAAACAACCATTCTCACACACTCTTGACACATAGTTTCATTATCAGATTACCCAGTTCAAGTTTTAGCTTGAGTTATGAAACCAAGTTGGTTCTTTATCATGTCTTACTCAGAGCCAACACATTTAACTCATTCTAGCCTACATATTTTAGCACATATCACATATTTTGGATGAGTATTATTTTTCTTCCTTTTGTTATGCCATCATGCTTTCATTCTTTCTCATGCTTCTACACATACAATCCTAACACATGCCGGTTCAACAGAAAGTAAACAGTCTCTTGGGGGAAAAGAACACAGGCAAGAAAACCCCAAGAGAGGATTATAAGTTGGGTTACTCAGACTTCACCCTATCACTCACAATCCATTTACCCACCCCTAATAAAAAATTAGTGCAATTGTCCCAATGCAAACAAAAAAAATAGTATAAAGTAATAGATTGGGTGAAGCAAACTTGTAATAAGCGGGTGGGTCCGGTTTCTCGGAGTCCACTGGAACAACACTTGGGCCACCCTCAGTGGTGCCCACATCATCTAGCATAACACCCTCAGTAGTGCCATCAGTCACTCTAACCACACCATCAGTGGTGCTCACATCATCCCTCATAGCAGCCAAAACCTCTATAATGGGCACAAAACTCGATGCCCCAGCAACACTCTCACGCATCCTCTGCTGGCGCAACTCCTCATCTATTATATAAGCCTTTCTAGTCTGCTCATTCTGCTGGCGCTTCTTTGCTCGGGCCTCCTTAGTAGTGTCAGAAATGGGACTGGAGCGGGGCCTCTTTCCGCGAGCACAGGTGCACTTGGGCTGTGTAGTGACCTCGCTAAATAGTGTATCAAGCACTGTATCATCAACCAATGCAGTAGGTGCAGACTTTGGCTCATCTGTGGGTGTTGTAAGAATAGTATCAATGTTAGACCAGAGATTGTCCAACTCGGTCCGAATGGAGGAAAGATCTGTGACAGGGGCTCGCCGTGTGAGTACTCTCAACTTGATGGCATCCACGCGCTTATGAATGGCTTGAGCCTTCTGATCCACCATGGTCACCATCCTCACCTTGGACTCGGCAATAGACTTCTGTATCCATAGTTTCATATGATGAAGCAGTGTGGCCATCTTTGCCTCCAATTTCAGAACTCGGGCCAAGGGCACAACAGCGGCTTTGGAAGGTGGGGTGGCTCTAGATGAGCTAGGGGCCCAACTGGCAGCCTGAGATGGGGAACCCGGGGCATCATCAGTGTGGGCTGGAGAGGCAGGGTCATCACCCTGCATCTGCTCCACATCAACTGCTAAATCTGCTTCTAATGGTGCCACCTCAATCTGTGGGCCACGTCGTGGGGCAACTATATTGGCCGCATCTTGAATAAGGCCGATATCAAGTGTCCCAGTCTCTTGTACCAAGTTGTCACAATGCCAGATAGACACCTTGGCATCCATGCATAACTGAAAAATCATACACGGGAAGGGTAGAGTAGTAGACGTCTTGAAAGCGCTCTCATGTATCTCTGCCAATAGCATGAGAGCAAAGTCAATCTCAAGCCCTGCTGCTAACGCCGCAACCATAACTACTCTATCCCATGTAAGCGCATTGTCAGCCTAAATGGGTGAGACCCTGTTCCGTACCAGTAACCAGAAGAACTTAGCCACTAAATTCACGGTGCCCTTCCGAATACCTAAACCTGGTGCGGTGACCCACTCCGCAAGTTCTCCATCCACAATGATGCACCTGGCCAGCCAAAGAAAGGTAAGCTCCATCTATTCGACATTACGCTTGAAGGCTCCACTCCTCACAATATCCCATATGTAGTCAAATTTGGTTGTGTTGAGTGCCCAAGTTTGATTAGGGATAGGGCCATAGAGGAATCGGCTGATGGTGGTCTGTGATATGTCCACCAAAAAGTCTCGGACCAGAGTAGAAGTGAGAGGGTCCTGGGATGTGGGCTTGGACCTCTTGTTGATAGACCGGGGATTTATCCATCCAATCACATTTGTGAGGCTGAAAAAGCCAGTGGATGTCGGGAATAGTGTGTAAACTCCCTATGAGGGCTCTGCGCTCTTCTGTGATTGGCCTAGCCATCTTCTCCTTTTCATTTAGCATCTTGGCATCCCTGTTGATTTTCCATTGGCCCACCACACACCACTGGTTTGGCTCCTCAGTCACCGGAGTAGGATAGGTATTTGGTGGCACTGGTGCCTTTCCCGAACTGGTAGCCTCATCAGTGACCCGATCAGTGTATCCTCCTCATCAGACTGAGAGGCAGTGACTACGTCGGGGAGCACCTTCTTGGACTGGTTCTGAGTAGCCCAGGGTGCTGAGGGTGGTGTCCTCTTAGTGATGGGGACATACTCAGGGTCTTCCTCCACATCCGGATCTTTGTAAATCAGTTTACGGGAATGTGCCGTTGATTTGGATCTACCCTTAGTGGCTATTACTTCTTGGGGGCCATTGTACCTGTGGAGGAGTTGTTAGTACCAAAATAAACCCATAACACACTCGAAAAGATTTTAGAACTAAGAACGAACTGGAATGAAAAACCAAAAAAAATCAGACAGTGGCTGCAGTGGCCACCTACGGTGGGTATCTACGATCCGTAGGCTGACCTATGGTCCATGGATCCCTTCAGTAGATCAGAAGTCCCAAAAAGTTGGGCTCTAATGGGAACCACAGATGTGCAGAATGGTTCGTAGATTGATATACAGACTGTAGTCCACCTCTGTGGTTCCATACTTGGTGGAATTTCAATGTGCCACCATCCACGGACCTGATCTACGGTTCGTAGATTGACCTACAGTATGTAAATGGGGTCTCGGGGTTTGGGTCTGTGCCAGGTATCAGACATGTTTCAAATTTGAAGCCCAATCTTTTTTTTTTACCAATTTCAACAATATTCTAGTCTAATCATACATTTCAACACAATTTATGCTAGTTTGTCATTCTAAGGGTTCCAATTACTCAAATTTTAACAGGTAATTCATATAAGACTAGGAACCCTAAGTCAAAACTTGCATTTAGACTCATATTTCATTAGTTTTACACACTATCAAGGCAACACAATCACAATCTATCATCCCAAGGGTTTATTCACTTTTAATTTAGCATACAATTTCATACATCAATTACCCAAGGTCTGGACCCAATTCCTGACTTTCTATAATCAACATTGAATCGAAATTCAAGGTGAAGGGAAAGTCGATTACCTTACAAGCAAAGGAAATGGGGTGATTGTGTGACAACTCTAAGCTTCCAATATGACCCACTCGACTCGTTTCGCCGACCTCGGACACCGAAACTTAGAAAATGGGGAATGAAATAGATTTAGGGGAAGGGAAAGTGAATTGGAATTATGGGGGATGATTTTGGGGTGATTGATGGTGGGCTTATGGTAAATGGAGTGATTGGAGTAGTTAGAAGGGTTTAGAAACAGTTTGGGAGTAAAATGAGGGAAGTGGGAATGATTTGAAAAAGAGGGGGGTTTTATTTAAAAGATGTCCGTGTCGGGTCGGGCAGACTTGGATTAGGACCCATGAGACCCCGTCTACGGTCCGTAGGTTGGGACTGTAGATCACATTTAGGCTTAGAAACTTCAGAGTACTTAACTGGGATCTACGGACGCCATTCAAGGTCTATGGAATGAACCACGGACCGTCGATGGGGTCCGTAGACCTCTGCACTAGACCTTTTTCTGCAGATTTTCTTTGCGCTCCTGCACATGTAGCAACCATTAGGCCTTTGTTTTTACATTTTCTGGACACTTTTTAGACACGAACCCTATGCTATAACTAGCCAACACTAAAAAAAAAATGAAACACCTATCTAAATGAGTACAGAGAAGCAAATAAACAAAGAAAACTACTAAATGGAAAACAAGAACCTATCGTTGGCTAGAATTTACATCTTGGGTTGCCTCCCAAGCAGCCCTTAATTTAACGTCGCGGTACGACGCAGACCTCTTGATTACTCAGACTTCATCAAGATAGTAGGCCTCAACAACTTCTTGCACACTTTTCGAGTTTCCAAGATAGATCTTGATCCTTTGCCCGTTTACCATGAACCTTGTTCCTTTACTGTTCTCAAGCTCAACTGCTCCATGGGGAGTACTTTTGTGAGCAAAAATGTCCCGGTCCATTTGGACTTGAGTTTGCCCAGAAACAAGCGCAACCTAGAGTTGAATAGAAGCACAACATGACCCACAAAAAATTATCGCTTTTCAATTCTTTGACATGATACCTCTTCAACTTCTTTTTGTACAAGGCTGAACTTTCATAAGCTTTTAGGCGAAACTCATCAAGCATATTCAAGTCATTCATTCTCTGATTAGATGTGGCTCCCCAATCCAAATTTAGCTTTGTCATTGCCCACATAGCCTTATGCTCTAGCTCTACCGCTAAATGGCAAGACTTCCTATATACAAGTTGGTAAGGAGACATACCTATGTGAGTCTTGTATACAGTGCGATAGGCCTATAGAGCATCATCAAGCTTCCTTGACCAATCTGTTCTATTAGCATTCACAGTCTTTGCCAAAATCTGTTTGATCTCTTTGTTGGACACTTCAACTTGCCCACTAGTCTTCGGATGGTAAGGAGTGGCTACATTGTGGCGGACACCATATTTCTCAAGTAGCGCCTTGAAAAACTTATTACATTAGTGGAACCTCCATAACTGATAATCGCCCTAGGTGTACCAAAACTGGAGAAGATGTTCTTTTTCAAGAATGCGGTGAAACTTTTACCTTCATTGTTGGGGAGCGCAACTGCTTCCACCCACTTCATACATAATCAACCGTAACAAGAATATACTTCATCCCATGTGACCTCACAAATGGACCTATAAATTCAATGCTCCATGCATCAAACAACTCTATCACCAATATAGGATTCATAGGAAGCTCTTGCCTCTTTGAAATCCCTCCTTCTCTTTGGCAACGGTCACAAGACTTGGCGAAATCATGAGCATCTTGGTGGATTGTAGGCCAGTAGTACCCACACTGCAAAATCTTATGCGCAGTCCGAATACTACTATGATGCCCACTAACAAGCGATGAATGACACGCTTCAAGTACACTTAACATCTCAACCTCGGGAACACATCGACGAATAGTCCCATCAGCACAACTACGATACAAGTAATGCTCATCCCAAAAGAATTTCTTCACATCATACATAAACTTTTTCCTTTGCTGGAAAGAAAAATCCGAAGGCACCAAATCACTTGCCAAATAATTAGCAAAGTCTGCGAACCAAAGAATCAAATCATGAGAAGAAGCCAATACCTGTACATCTGAAAAAACATCAGTAATTTTAGCCCTATCACCAAGCTTGAGCATAGCCTTTTCCTCTAATCTGGACAAGTGATCAACAACTTGATTTTCAATTCCATTTCTATCTTTCACCATAAAGTCAAATTCTTGCAGCAATAATACCCATCTTATCAACCTCGGTTTGGCATCTTTCTTCGCCATCAAATACCTCAATGCAAAATGGTCAGTATGCACTATGACCTTAGTACCAAGCAAGTAGGATCAAAATTTCTCGAATGAGAAAACCACCACAAGAAGCTCTTGTTCAGTCACAGTATAGTTCTTTTGGGCCACATTTAGAGCTTTGCTAGCATAGTAAATAGGATGTAGAATCTTCTCTAGCCTTTGTCTTAATACCACACCAAGTGCCACTCCACCCGCATCACACATTACCTCAAATGGTTGTCCCCAATCCGGTGAAATAATGAAAGGTGTAGTAACTAACTTCTCCTTCAACTCTCCAAATGCTCTCAGACAAGTATCATCAAAATCGAACTTATACTCCTTTTTGAGTAGTTTGCACAATGGATGTGCAATTTTAGAGAAGTCCTTGATGAACCTCCTATAGAAACCTGCATGCCCAAGAAAACTTCTAACACCTTTTACAGAGATATGTGGTGGAAGATTTTTTATTACCTCGACTTTTACTCTATCAACCTCAATGCCCTTCTCAGAAATCTGATGACCCAGAACTATCCCTTCTTTCACCATAAAGTGGCACTTCTCCCAATTTAGCACCAGATTACAGTCTTCACACCTTTTAAGCACCTCGGCCAAATGATCCAGACATCGGTCAAAAGAATCACCTACCACAGAGAAATCATCCATAAATACCTCAATAGTGTCCTCCATCATATTAGAGAATATCGACATCATACAATGCTGGAAGATCGTTGGGGAATTGCACAACCCAAATGGCATCCGTTTGAAGGCGAAATTCCCATACAGATAAGTGAAGGTGGTCTTCCGGAGCTATAGAAATCTGATTGTAGCCCGAATAACCATCAAGAAAAAAACACCAACCCTTATCTACAAGTATAACCAACATTTGATCCATGAATGATATAGAAAAATGGTCCTTTTCTGTCCAAACATTTAACTTCCAGTAATCCATGTAGACTCTCTATCTAGTCACGGGCCGCATTGCAACAAGCTCGTTTCTCTCATTAGGAACCACAGTAATCCCACCTTTCTTGGGCACACACTGAATAGGACATACCCAACTACTATCTGCGATGGGATAAATAACTCCGGCATCCAACTACTTAACGATCACTTTTTTAACTACCTCTTGCATAGGCGGATTTAGTCTTATATGGTGCTCAATACTAGGCTTATGATCTGGAATGCGTTGGATTTTATGAGAACAGATACCAGGAGGGATCCCAATAATGTCCGCAATAGTCCACCAATAGCTTGCTTTAACCTCTTTAACACAGAAACCAAAGCCTCAACTTGTCGCCCATTCACATTTGCCGCAATTATGACCGATAAAGTATCCTCTCTTCCTAAGAATACATACCTCAAATGTGTGGTAGAGCTTTAAGCTCCAATTTCGTTGCCTCCTCAACAGACGATCTTTCGGGTGGGGACTCACAATTTTTCATGTCTAACTCCAACTTCTTTAGTTTTGAATGATATTCGCACCTATCAAATGCAGCGACCAACTCATCATAGTCTTCAATACCATCACTCTCAAAGATCATCATAACCGCTGCTAGTGCCTCAACGCCCAATCTTTCTTCAATCTGCACCTCAGACCCACTCTCAACTGTATATGTTATCGCAGATACTGATTGGAGCTCACTAATCTGCTTCATGGACCTACATATGTTTAAAGTTGCCTCTTCATTATTCAGTCTGAGCTTCATCTGCCCCTTTTCCATATCAACCAAAGCACACCCAAAGGCAAGGAATAGTCTCCCAAGAATGATGGGAACCTCAAAATCAACCTCACAGTCAAGAATCACAAAATCCACCGGAAAGATGAAC
>JAJONQ010057284.1:0-16689 GCA_036250385.1 Solanum microdontum
AAAAGAAAAGTGCCCAAGACCATGACCTACGGCAGGACCCATGCCCAGTGGTCTGGGCTCATGGGTCAAGGGTCAAATTACAGAGTTGTACAACTCAACCCATGGTTCACCAGCATGCCACGTAGGTCCATCCACAGACCCAGGTCATTAGGTCATGGGTGGTAACCTGAAACTACTTTTTGGCAGTTAAATGTAGGGGAGCTTTGGGGTTTTTCGGTTTTTGTTAATATTAAGTGACGTTGTTTTATACTAATTTAGACTAACTATATAATGATTCAAGACCCCTAAATTAAGTCATCTTCCTCATAATTCAAAAATCCCAAATCAAAAAACCAACTTTCCCTCCCAAATATTCTCTCTCTAGAACTTCAAGGAAGAAGAAGAAGGAAGTTGGAGCTTGTGTTGAAGGAGCAAGGTTTTTTCCTCCAATTCATTGGATTTCATAGTTAAGTTATGGTAGGTCTTCATCCATGGATAGCCTTCATCCATGGAGTCCCTTCAAAACTCAATTTCAAAGATAGAAATTTACTAAAAGCAAGGGTTTGACTCAAAGTCATGGATTCCTTTGAAAAACGATTCTAATGCTTTAATTACTTTAAATTATGATTAAGTTGATGATTTATTAATGTTTTTATGTTGGAATCCCCAAGAATCCATGAAATACCCTTATTTCCAAATTATGATTGTTTGATATGGTTTTGTTGATAGAAGATTGATATTATGAGACTATGCTTGTAGTAATTGAGTTATTTGAATGATGTTATTATCCATGTTTAATGTAGTAATTCTATATGTTTTGATTGAATATGATATTTGATCCTTGAAGGGTAAAGTATGAGAAATATGCATGATTATGAGATTTATGTATGTGCTTTAAGAACATCTTTAGAGTAAAGTGACTATGATTATGGTATTGTTGTGTGTTGTGCAAAGGCTATTCTCAATTACAAACTTGTGTATGAATATTACATGTTGTGAAAACTTTTCTCACAATATGATGATTCTAAGGTTGAAAAGATTTTTTACCTATTGAATCTAAATGAAGACATGGTCGGTGAAAGGTTATTCTCACGCATGATCTAAGAGCTATCGTAATGAACACTTTTGGATTGATTGTAAAGTACATCCTACCATAAGACATGAATAAAGTTATGACTTAATAAAGTATTCCATGGGAATTAATGCTTCGCACTGAGTGGATATTGATATGAGATGAAAGCCCTAGCATGAGTTGAGGCTGGGTTTATAGGAGCAATCATTGGAGATGGATGCCCTCACGTGAGTTTAGGCCGAGTGTGTACTAACAATATCCTTGCCCCATAACTACGTGACCTCGTTGGTCATTTAGTTAGTGGATCCACCTAAGTTAAGATAAAGGTTCTACCTTAGGAAAGTAGGACAATCCTTTTCGATGTGGGTAACACCGGATTCCATGTTAAGCTCATATGTTCTGTGTCGGTTAAGGGTTATCCCCACTCTGACAAGAATATGAAGTATGGACTATGGCTACTGAAGAAGCTTTACTTATTATGGGTGAGATAATGCGATCTTATTCATGTATTGCACAAGTATACTTTGATGGTTATTATGGTATGCTCCTCTTATGTTATGATGGTCTATGTAATGATGTATGCATAACTTTTATTGTTGCTACGAGTTGCTTTCCTTGATATGTGTGACTAAATGTGAATGTTCCCTTGTCTAGGAGAAATAAGCTAAGAATGAGATGATAAAGATGAATGAGGACCTAAAGTGACTTACTTAGTATGGGTGGGATTATGAGATCTTATCTATGCATTGCACAAGCTTGCCTTAAGGTAACTTATGAAGTGTGTGTCTTATATTATGTTAAACTAGATTGCGTTGATTATGTCTATGACTATTTTTTTGTGTCTTTTTTTTTCTAGCATCCTATGTCTTATTATGATATCTCCTATGCTTATGACTTATGTTTTTCCATCATCATAAAAATGATGCTTTAACTTAGTAAATTACATGCATTCAACTAAAATGTCCCTTTCAACATATTTGTACTAACCCATGCTTTTCCTACATTTTCCAAAAGTGGAAGGTCTGGTTCTCAAGGTGGTCATCATTGTTGCTAGGTCCATGGGAAATCAAGAAGAGAAGTTTTGGTGAGTCCTCATAGCATCGAGGACCTGATCACCCATTACGTTAATTTATTTCTTTTATGATTAGACATTTGTATGGGTTGTGTCCCTAACCCTTTTCAAGTATTGGATTTTTTGAGACAAGTGTAAAAGATTTTCGCTTCATTTAATTAGAGTTGGATTGTATTGAAAAATGATTCAAATTTTCGTACTTTTCAATTATCCTATGTTGTGATATGCTAAATTGCTTACACGGAGTCTTTCGCGGTACTATGTGCCATGTTACATCTAGGGTGTACCCGTGGGTCAAGGGGTCGTGACAGATTATTGTCGACTCTTCCATAATCCCTTGAATTCATATTTTTAAATATCTGTGGAACTCTTTTTTATGTATGTGGCATTGCATCCTTAATATGAATTGTAATGTCTTGATTTCAATTGAATTTCATGAACGCATCATATTTGTGTGAGTCTTTAGGAAAAGAAATAATGATCTCATTTACTTTAGACTCTTTCTATTTTTTTCCTAAAAGAATGTTTGTCCCAGAAGTGTGCTAAATTTTTTTTCTAATAACTATGCTTAGCGAATGATGGTGGATATGATAGCGAGTTGTTCTTCTTTTTAGTCCTTTTAGTTTTAATATTATGTCTCCAAATGGATAAAAGTTATGATTGTGATTATACAAATCCTATCTTAGGTGTAACTGAGCTTTGATATGACTCCACCCATAGGCTTGCCCTTATTTTCTAATCAACATTCATTTCAGCTCACTCAAGATCACGAAGTTTTTCTTATGGCTTGTAACGGGGCTGGGTGTCGAGGTAAGGTCTTTCAGGCTTTAGTGGCTCTACCTTCATGAAGTGTGGCCTAAAGATCATTTTCTCCTTCTCTTTCTCATTGAAACATGATCATAATTCACCTCATTATTCAACTAGACATGAGTCACTGGATACCCCATTTCTTTTGTTATTTTCATAACTATTTCTCTTTTTTTGGTCTTTTTCTCTCTCTCTCTTTTTTCATGGACGAGTTCCGTCTTTTTCAAAACATTCCATCAAAAGGGGGACTTTTTTTTTCAATTCTTAACTTAAAATCTTTTTCACCATAGCACCAATTTAGGCTTTTGGCTTAAGTTAACCAAAACTTCATGAAAGTTATAGGTGATGGGATAAAGAGGTCAAAGTTGTTCAAGTTTATTGCAAGAAAAGGATAGGCTCAAAAGGTTCCATGCAAGGTTCACAAATCTCACAAGGTTGGTCACAAAGTGGTACTCACACTTCAAAATTCTTGCCTAATATCATCTACATTGCTTGCTTCACTTAATCAATCGGACCAACGAGGAAAATTCTAGGTGTCATCAAGCAAAATGTTCAAGACAACCTCACCGACAAGGCATTGATACAATTATCAAACAAGACTCCACACTTTCTAGCTAGCGTGCAATGTTAATCACAAGAGACTTCATCGACAATCGGCTAGTCATAACAAGATGCTCAAAGTTCACATAATTCGTATGTAACTTCGTTTACCTCATCGTAGTTGCACATTCATTTTGTTCAATTAAGAGCACTATTCAAGTCAGTAGTTTTGACCACAACCGACAATCAAATTTGTACCAGAACAACCACAATCAAAAGAGATGGCAAAAATTTTAAATTTGGCTCAAAACAGCTTACATATCAAAACAATGGGCCATAAGTTCTCAACAACCACGATATATATATAAGCATCAAAAGGCACTAATATTCACAAAAACACAATAAAAAAACAATCCAGTATTCAAAAAACAATATAAAAAATATAGGTATGGAAATACCTCACCGCACAAATAAAAAAATACAGTTGTCCTTAAATTCAACTAAACAATAACAGTCTACAAAGTAATAGAGAGGGAGGTAAAAAGTCATCCTACCAGGCTAAGGCTGGGGTGAAGTCTGCATATCAGTCGCTCCATCTGTCTCAGCATCAGTGCCAGATATATCATCATCCTTACCTCCACGGGACCCGATAATCTAAGTATCCTGAAGCGATGCCTGTCTAGCAGTCTCTAACATGGCACCCTCCAGGTCAACCAAATCATCATAGACTGCCTCCTCTCGATTATCAAGCTGCTCCGCATCCGTCTTAGCCTCAGACTCACCCTTAGTGTCATCATCTCTAACCTCATCTCCGGTTGTAGTAGTCGGAGGCGTATTTGAACAAGCTGGAATATCTGAGCTCGGGACATCTGGTATGTCCACAGTGCCAAAGAGCATGGAGAGGTCGGTGGAATTCAGCTCGTCCACATCTCAGCAAAGTCCAACAAGATCGACCTTTAAGGTCGTCACCGCATCAGCAACTCCCTGTCCTCTCTAACACACCTCTACTATCACATTAAATGCATCAATTGTATCTCTGAGGCGTGTCAAAGCCATAGCAATGGCTCTCTCGATCATGCCACAAATAGCGGCCTCTAACCAGGAGGCACGCACATCGGCGGATTAGGCCAAATGCCATATTTTGAACTGCATCGCCTGGGTGATCGAAGGTTTGGAAGCGGAGGCAGCAACAGATCTTGGGGGATATGGTACAGTAGAGATGCAAAAAGTATCAAAAGAGAGGATCCAGATGTGCGTGAAGGCCTACTAGTCTGAGTTGGCAGGGCTGTCTATGTACGTATCATATCAAAATCAAACTCCAGGGATGTGTCCACCGGGGCTGCCCTCCACTTGTCATCCTCGTCCCGCGTGTACTCGGCTGCTATACGCTTGATAATGAGGGAACGCTATCAAAGATACTCCATCCAATACTAAGCATCAGCGATCGCTCAATAGTAAGAAAACCCAACTAGTGAGTTGGTGTTGAGATCCAAGGGAGTGGTTCATACTCGAGAATCAATAGAAAAGCATAAATATGCGCAAGTGAATCATTGCTAAAATCATTTACAAAGAAGAATATAATTCAAGTTATGGGTAACACAAGTTTCAAATATCAACGGGGATTTTGTAATCAATTATCAACTAAATAAGCAAATAACACGAAAATATGAATATGGAGACGGGATTTTGGGATATGATTGGATTATGGGCTAAGGTAAACAACCTGGTAATTGCAATTAATAGTAGACAGTTGAAAATCAATGAACAAGATAGACTTTAGTGGGGGTAAATTTTCTCTCGAACAATTTACCCCGAATCAATTGGTTTCTCTCGAACACCAATAAGCAGCACTGAAGCACAACCTTCGCTTTAGTCCATTCACTCTCTCGAGCTGAATGTGTGGAAAAGGGTTTAGGATTCACTGTCTCGAGCTGAACCCATGTCAACCCAATACCCACTGACCATCGATTCAGTAAATTTGGTTTTAAAACCTCCCTCTCGAGCAGGTCAAAAACACGAAGTTAAGATTGTATTTGAAACTACCACCTATTAAATTCAACCACAATTACCTAACGAAATCACTTTTAAACAGCAAATAAACTATCAAATAACAATACCCAACAGTTAATTCTTCTGGTAATCACATAATCACAATAATTGGGGTTTTAGCTAGACATAGTAAAAAGGTAAAAATCATTACCAAGTTATGTTTCCATCAACTGGGTAGGATTGATTTAGTCTTTTCAAAAGTCTAAGATGAAGAATCTTCAATACCTACTTCCAATTTCTTAGAAATGGAAATCTTCAAATATTTAAAGCTAAGAAAAAATGTCTCCAAAAAAGTTCTAAGTTCTAAACTTCAAAACTAACTCAAAGATAAAAATTTCAATTCCAAAATTGATTGATTCTAATCTAAAAATTTAAACAAGTATTTATAGTTGTTAAAAATTGTGCTGCGAAGGACCACTCAGGGCAATAAGTCGGGATAGGCGATCCTCCCTTTGGTCATTTGTATCGTTGTTTTACTTCTGCCTTCTGCATCCTTGAGGTTCTGTAACTTTGGTCGATAAGGTACTGCATCGCGGAACTGTTCGATGACTCGCCAACAACTTCTCTCTCTTGCCGACTAGATTTTCTCCTTCTGGGCTTGGCACTCTGGAACATTAGGTGAGACCCTAGCCGTTTGGCAACTCACCTAATGGGTTAGGTGATTATCATGCCGTCTTTTCTTTATTCTTTCAGCTGCCTTGTTCGTTTTTGCTCGATAGTGTCCATGCATTGTCCCCTAATCCAAATACCTAAAATTCAAGGATTTACATCAGTTATTAAGACAAAATATGCATTCGAGGATACAAAATCGATTAAAATAAATCTCTAAATGAGTCTAAGTCGTGGACTCATCAACACCCCCAACTTAAAATTTTTACTTGTCCTCAAGTAAAACTCAAGTTCAGCAGTTCGAAAAGGATGTCTCAAACAGTGCTACAGAAGACTCAATCATGAATGCACACAAAAAGACTCAACTTACTCATGCAAGGATCAAATGTGCACTCAAAGATTAAAGTTGTGACTCACCATTACCAAAGAATGTCAAGGTCACATTACTTACTTCAAATGCAAGTTCAAGCTCAACAAAAGTGATCAAAATCCCTGACACAAGGAATAATTCCATATTCACACACAATGGTTTATCAATTTAAAGTTTTCGAATCAAATACAACGCTCACACTCACAAAGATGAACACAATATATGATTTTCACCCATTGGTTTGCCTTTATTTCCAATCGACTTTTGTTTCAGCTCATTCAAGATCAAAAAGATCTTTTCATGGCTTGTAATGGGGTTGAGTGCATAGGTATGGTCATTTAGGCTCATAAGTTGTAATCCTCATGAACTCTTTTGTGAACAACACCTTCTTTCCTTTCCTTCATCATTCTCATTCAAGCTCAAAAGTCATCCCATTATTCACTATCCATGGATTGTTGGAAACCCCATTTTCTTTGTATTTTAAGAACTTTATTCCGCAACTTTTTTTTCATTGTTTCTTTTATATGGAGGAGTTCCATTTTTCTCAAAACATGGGTAAAATGGGACTTCTTTACACTCCTTGATTTACCTTCTCTTTTTCACCACGCCCCCAACTTAGGCTTTTGTCATTAGTTGGCTATTCAAACAAACCGCAATCATGAGGATTATCGGTAATGGATCAATAAAAGGTCACAGTGTCATCAAGTTTCTTCTAAGAAAAGGTTAAGGCTCAAGGGGTGCTTAACCTTGAGGTATAATGTATAATTTCAAATTGGTTCACACTATTTAAAGTTGCCTAAGATCATCTCAAGAGTTTACATCACTTAGTCAACTGTACTAACGGGGAAAATTCTAGGTATCATCATACATGGTTCACGGTAAGCTCATCACACAAGGCATTGACACCAATGTCAAAACAAGACTCCACACTTTCGCTAATGTGCAATGTTCATCAGAAGAGACTCAATTCGATACATGGATAGTCATAACGAGATGCAAAGAGTTAACATATTAACTGTGTAACTTAATTTGGCCTCATCGTAGCTGCACATTCATGTTTGTTCGATTATGAGCACTATTCAAGTCATTGGTATTCATAAAAAAATATATTCAAATTTGCAAAAGAACAACCACATTCAATACAAGCAAGAAATGGAATTGTTTTTTGGAAGGGTCAAAAATTATTTACAATTAAGAACACGGAGCCACAACCTTGATCTTCCAGAAAAAATAGTGTACAACACAGTGGACAACACAATTTCAGCTCAAAACATAAATATATAAACAAATCATCAATATTCACACATAAAAAATGGGCCTCACCCCACCACAAATAAAATCATTTGTCCTCAAATGCAAACAAAATAAATTATCCACAAATCAAAATAAAGAAAGACAAAAAGGGAGGTAAAGAGGGGATCCTGTCTACGTAGTCGCTCCATTTGTCTGGGCATCATTGCCTGGTGCATCAACTGGTCTTGGGCCACAATGCACGTAGTCACATCAGAAGGAAAGCAGTACCAGACCCCCTAGGAGCTTCCATTGATATCTATGTCAGCGATTTCTTGATCACCGACAGCATAATCATCTCCTTAAGGTCCGGCAAGTCTACCTATATGCTCTCCTCTCGTATCTCTATCTGCTCCTCATCGGTCTCAGAATCCGACTCATCAACTCCTAACTCATCCCTGTGTACATCTACGGTGGTAGCCGAAGGAATCGCTGAAGTCTCAGGAGCTTCCATATCGTCTACAACCTCCAACAATGATGTGAAGTCAGTAGACTTAAGATAGTGTACGTTCTTCCTCAAATCAGCAACTTCAACTTTCAAAACCGTAACGTCGAATATCTTCCCCTGCCTACTCTCACAAGCTATAACTCTAGTGGCTAGATGATCAACAGAAGCCCGGTGGGGAGTCACTGCAGCTAAGATTGCAACCTCAATCATCAAGGGGACATATCTCTCCAATCGGGTCACCCTCACATCAGCAGAATAGGACAGATGCTCCATCTTCAGGATCATTTCCTAACAAATCTTGGTCTACTGGGAGGAAGTGGATGTGCCTAGAGCATGTGAACAAGAGGTAGGAGCAGAACTACCTTAAGGCTCGGAGGCTGGAGTAAGCAAAGATGCCTCTGCAGGTATCGAGTCAACATCCACCTCTGGGGATGTATCCATCGGAGTTGCCCTCCTCTTATCAACCTCCTCTTTAGTATACTTGGCCTCGATGCGCCTGATGTTAGTGGAGGAGGACTACGTAACATCAGAATCTCTAGCAGCATCCCGAGGAACTCCAACACACCGGGACAACTCCATGATCAGTACCGAAAAGGGTAGGGAAGTCTGCTTCTGCTTGGCCCTCATGGCCATCTCTTGCTGAATAATGAGCCCCAAGTTGAGCCACCTCTTTGATAATATCGATCCTAGGAAAGCTGACTTCGCATGTTTGGGGATTGATTCATCCAAGGAAGGCATGATGGAACTGATGATGAATCTGAACCAGTATGGGGTAGCTACACTCAGATCCTTCTTTTCGATCTAAACTCCATCTTCTATCCATATAGGGGTGACATCAGAGAGGAGGGGGGCAAGCCAACCCTTCAAATCATCAATGGACTGAGCCGTCACCAATCCCTCATAATCAAACTCAAAATTTGTGGCTCTCTCAAGGACAAAGTTTATCATATCGCTGCAACACCAGATCTCTACACCTCAGACCATAATCGACTTAACCGGTGTAAACTCGCTTACCTTCTTTTTACTCATCGGCACCAACTCTCCACATGTAGCATAAAATTCTCGTACCCATGAAGGAACATAGGAGCCTCGAGGCCTAGTGAAAATCTGGAACTAGTGCCACTGTAATAACTTTGCTATACTGGAGTACTTGACCTGCAGACCCTTTGTAGATAGAATCATCTCCTCGAGGATGGTTCTCAAACCATCTCCTTTCAACCTATTGAGGAGTCTAGGTGGAGCGATAACTAGTGGCATAGGAGCCACAGGAGGTGCGGGAGCTGGCACTAATTCTCCTTGTGTGGAATCATGAGGGGCTCTAGCTGAGTCGGTGTGAGATCTGGCTCGGAGCTCAGACCACCATGACTATAAAGGTTAGCTATCCTCAGGCTCAGATAGAAAAGCCTGGGAACCAGTGGTCACCCTATCAAAAATGGGACTCTTGCCCTTGCCTTTATCACCTTGTCAGAAATGGGCCTCTTGCCCTTGCCTTTTAGGTCATCCACAACTTGTCTTAATCATATTTTTGTATTCATGCATGAAGTCGGAAGCACCCCCAAACACAACATTTATTTCATCACTGCTCCATTTAAATTTCTTTCCTCGGACTACCACAAAGTCCATCGACTTAAAGGCACTAGCCTTCATCTTTCCCTGAGGAACCACATCACTGTAAGCTGAGTAGAACTCTCTGAGCTAAGTAGGAATGTATAGACCACGGTGTTTGGTGAAAACCTCGAATCTATGGAGCCAAAGAGTTTCCCACACCTCCGTATGTCTATCCACCACACCGTCGGTGGACAGTCTTTTCTCTTTTAAAATGGTCCACAATCCCTCGGCCTTTAGTTGGTTGAGTGACCAGGGAGGAGGACCCTGCACTACTATATGTGCTAGAAAAAGGTACTGGAGCTGGAGTTGCGTATGTAGGTGTCGGTGGTACTGGGATATTAGATGGATCGTTCATCTCCTTGGAGTGTATCTCTGATCTCCTAACCTTAAGTACCTGATCAACCTGAAGCTTAGAGCTAGAAGCCTAAGAATCTCTTTTCAATTCCCCTTCACTATCAGAGGTAATGAGGTATGTCTCATGTACTCCCTCACTATCTGACCTATCCTCCTATGGCGTCACAATCACAGGCATTTTTCCGTTGCCCTTACTTCCCTTTGGAGGTAGTTTCTTGGCCTTGCTCTAGAAGTTGTAGCCTCTTCATTTATTATGACTCCTCGTGCCCGCTTTGGGGGTGGTGTGTCTCTACCAGAAACATTGATTCCAACCATTCCTGCAAACAACATAGAAAATGTTAGAAAAGTTTCAGATAAAGTGCAGGAAAGAAACAACAGGAAGACTCGCGAAAATGATTGGCGAAACCACTTTGTGAACAAGGTCGAGATCACCGAAAGTTACAACACAAAAAATTGCAAGATTCAAAGTTGGTCGGTGATGTGTAGAACCTTTCGGTAGATCGCCGATACCATTCGGCGAACTAAAAGTAGCATGCTGAAAGTTACAGAACAATTATGTGAAAAGGAGTTCACAAAGGCGATCAAGAAGGACTTTCAGCGAGTCGTCGAGAGAACTCGAAGAGTTGAGCTGTATCACCGAAATTTACAGAACAATACCTCAACATTTAGAGAAAATAAAGGTGATATAGTAGACATTTGTTGAAACAACGAACTTGTAACACGCCGAAAACTAATAGGCTAAACTAGAGCCTAACATGAGGGTTAGAGTAAGGAAGTTAACTCCCAGTACTTAGAATAAAGGGTTTTGTGTTAGAAAATTAAGGTATGACATCGGAGTATTAGACTTGTTCTGCTTCGATAGAGGCACTATAACCGTAAGTGGAATAACAATCATTCGGCCGATTGCTCTTATCCTTCCTTCGCTGACACAGAAGAGAGAAGGACCAATCATGGGCCCTTGAGAAGGATCGAGAGAAACATCCAAAGACCTTTGACCTACGGCAGGACCCACACCCTATGGGTGGGTCCATGCCCTGTGGTTACGTCTTGTGGGTCAAAGACCAAAGTTCTAGAGGTGCAGACCCCAACCCATGCTTCACCTGCATGAGCCGCGGGTCCAACTAGGGTCCGCCAATGAGGGTAGTGGATGGGCCTTGAAACTGCTTTTTGCTGATTAAATCTAAGGAGACATTGGAGTTGTCATATTTTAATTAACGATAAGTAATGTGGTTTTAGCCTCATTTAGGACACCTAGACAAACACTTTAGACTCCTAAATAAATTCATCAAAATCATTTTTTCTAAATCCCCCAAAAGAAACCCAATTCTCTCTTTAGGAAGAAGAAGAAGAAGAGAATGAGGATGGTCAAGGTAGGTCAAGTCAAGACTCCATTGTTTCAAGATTGCTAGGCCTTATAATCAAGGTATGATGGCTTATTGATTCATGGATTCCTTTCATACATGAATACCCCATGTTTTCCTTAATTTTTAAGAAGAATTTCCATAGGTCATACGAGGGTTTATTCTAATGTTGTGGGTTATGATCCAGTAGAGTAGATTATGATTATTTATGATCACTTATGATTGTTGATGATGGAATTTCATGATTTTAGTATTATTATACATGTATTCTTGATTAACCTAAGAATGTATGGTGAAAGTTATATAGTTTAGTTTTATGTCATGAAATGGAAAATTGAGTGCTTAGATGTGATCTTTTAAGATTGATGAATTACTTTATGAATTGCTTGATATTGCAGTACCTAGCCATGAATTTCTTAAAAATGAAGTATGTGGTCAGATTGTCTTGAGAATTAGGTATATATGATGACCATGTGAGGTATTGCTTGAGAGTAAGGCTTGTAGTATGAATGTGATTTCTAGGGCTTTGATGGTAAAAGCTAATATGAATGAGCTAGGAATGTTAAGGGTTTGAGAGAGAAGCTATTATGTATGTTGAATTGTATATGGTATTATTGTGGAAGGACTTTACCCACATGACCTATATTATGAGTATATGGGATTATGCATGTAGTGATTTGATTACTTGAATTACGATTATATCTATATTTAATGTACTGAATTCTAGTTGTGTTGCTTGAATATGATATTTGATCCTTGAAGGATAAATTATAAGAATTATGCATGATTATGAGATTTATGTCTATGCTTTAAAAACACTTTGAGAGAGAAGTGATTGTGATTATGATCTTGTTGTGTGTTCTTGAAAGGATATTCTCATTTAAGCACTTATGTATGATTATGATATGATGTGAAAGGTTTACTTACAATATGATGATTCCAAGGTTGAAAGGCTATTCTCACCTATTTAATCTATATGAAGACATGGACGGTGAAAGGTTATTCTCACGCATGATCTATGATCTATCTTTTGAATTATGTTGGATTGAGTAACAAGACATTCTTCCATGAGTATGTACTTAACTCTAAACTTAATATGTACTCCATGGGAATTAATGCTTAGCACCGAGTGTGTAACACCCCTCAAAATGAAGTAGGATCAAGTAGAGCCTCACATGGGTGTTACGCATTAATAACTTGTTAAAATAAGGAAGAATATCCTTTTGAGTCAGTTTTTAAAGAGTTTGGACGTCAAACGTCAAGGGACGACCAAGATGTTCGGAAACTAGTCTTTTACATATTGGTGTGTTCTAGTATGTTGTTCATGTTTTAAGTGTTGTTTGGAGTCTAAAATCAATGGAGGTGACCCTAGTGCCTTAATAAATGTTTTTAGGGTCAAAACGTTTGGGTACGACTCCCCGGGGCCACCCTAAGGGTCCCCAAGGAGGACCCCAACCCTTGGCCAAACAAGCTGCCAAGACAGCTTGCAAAACGCTCACGGAGGGAGCATGTCCGCGTCGCGTATTGATGTTTTCCAATGTTGATCACTCTTGAAGTCTTATGGTTTTATTGAATAAATGTTTTAAATTCTTAGTATTTTTATGATCAATGCGATGAATGAATGCTAAGGCTTGTATAGGACCTCCGAGAGGTCGAATACGCATGTAACGGCTAGGGGGTGCTCTCGGGTCGTTACAAACTTGGTATTAGAGCATAAGATTTTAAAGATTACTTTTAGGTTCAAAGTCTCCAAAACCACATCTAGTATAGTCTTGTTCATCGGTGTGAGTCGCGACACATCTATGAGTGAGAGGAAATAGGACGATAAAAGTTTCACTTTCTTTCATTATTCTTGACGTCGTGCCTTAGAGTTTGGTCTATAAATGTTCTTTTCCTAATCTGTTTCTTCTATTTATAGGATATGAATACGAGGGCTAACCAGAGGAGAGCGGAAGAGGAGGTAGATAATGGGGGAGTTCCTCCCCAAGAAGTGCAATGTGGTCAAGCTCCTTTAGGTGGGCAAGAGAATGTGGTTCCGGTGGTTCCCCCAGTTATGACTAATGGGGAGATTAGAGAGGCTTTTCACTCCCTGGCCCGTGCCATGACTACTCAAGCAAATAGAGATGTGAGGCCAAGGGTGAATGCTATTGAGAGTACTGTGGCCTCAAGGTTAAGAGATTTCACAAGGATGAACCCTCATACCTTCTTTTGTTCTAAGGTAGATGAGGACCCACAAAACATTATAGATGAGGTGTTTAAGATTGTGGATGCAATGGGAGTGACTCCTAGGGAGAAGGCGGAGTTGGCTTCTTACCAACTCAAGAATGTAGCTCAAGTGTGGTTTGAGCAATGGAGGGATGAGAGACCCATAGGGGCTGACACAATAGATTGGGGAGTGTTTAAGATGGTCTTTCTTGATAGGTTTTTCCCCTTAGAGTTGAGGGAGCAAAAGTTGGTTGACTTCATGAACCTACGTCAAGGGAATATGAGTGTGAAGGAATACTCTCTCAAGTTTACCCAACTCTCTAAGTATGCTCCTACCTTGGTAGCAAATTCTAGGGCTAGAATGAATAAATTTGTGATGGTGGTTTCCGGTTTGGTTAAAGAAGAGTGTCGTACGTCCATGCCCCATCATGATATGGATATATCTAGGCTTATGGTTTATGCTCAACAACTTGAGGAAACGAAGCTTAGGAAGATGAATAGAGATATGAAGAGGGCTAGGCCAGATGAACAAAACCAATCTAGGTCTAAGAAGAGGTTATATAACAAAGATTCTTCAATGGTCAACAATCATAGGAGGTCTAACCCTAAACCTCAAAGAGGGAATGGAGGTGGTTTTACTTTTGAGAGGCCTAGGTGTGCTACTTGTGGAAAGCAACATTTGGGCAAGTGTCTTGCCGGTACAGATGGATGATTTGGATGTGAGAGTAAGGGTCATAACATGAGAGATTGCCCTATACTTACGGTAAAAGTGAAAGAGATTAATCAAATTGCGCATGAGGGCTTGGATCGAAATGTTCCTAAGAGGAACCGTTTCTATATGCTTCAAGCTAACAAGGAGAAGGGAACAAATGAAGGAAAGTCAATTTTCTTTGTTGTTTGATGATAACCTTTGATGGGTTTACCCCAAGTGGGGGATGATGAGTGGAGTAGTAAGGTTGTTTATATCCTTATATTTTCCTTCTATTCTAATTCAAGCTTGAAACAAAGAGTTCTTAGTAGCATGTTGCATGTTGGAGTCTTATGTGAATTGAGTATCCATATTCCCTTATGATGTGCATATTTTAGTTGAATTCTTGTTTAAATAAATAAATGGGTTTTCTTGATTATGTCCCTCATGATTTATATGCATTTGTGAAGAATTGTTTAAATTGCTCCATGAGATGCCTAGTTGAGCATGCCTTGATATGATCTTGAAGTTGCATGATTATTCTCTTGAGATAAATTGTATGGTGACCCTATAAATGTTGTAATGAGCATGATATGCTATGGAGAAGGAAGTTCCTCCAAAGAAATGAGAAATGGTAAAGTTTTGTGCATATTGAGTGGTAGATGTTCTTCCTACTTCCTTGAATTGCATGAAAGTCTTGTTGTAATCCTTTTATGTGGAGTCGATGTTTTCTCGATGTGTTCATTAGTAATGATATTACATGCTTGTTGTGGGCTGTTATTCCTAGAGTCTTTACTCAATAATGTTTGAAGTGTCATTCGAGGGCGAATGTTCCCAAGTGGGGGATATTGTAACACCCCTCAAAATGAAGTAGGATAAAGTAGAGCCTCACATGGGTGTTATGCATTAATAACTTGTTTAAATAGGGAAGAATAGCCTTTTGAGTCAATTTTTAAAGAGTTTGGAAGTCAAACGTCAAGGGACGACCAAGATGTTCGGAAACTAGTCTTTTACGTGTTGGTCTGTTCTAGTAAGTTGTTCATGTTTTATGTGTTGTTTGGAGTCTAAAATCAGTGGAGGCGACCCTAGTGCCTTAATAATTGTTTTTAGGGTCAAAACGTTCAGGTACGACGACCTGGGGTCACCCTAAGGGGCCCAAAGGAGGACCCCAACCCTTGGTCAAACAAGCTGCCAAGGCAGATTGCAAAATGCTCATGGAGGGAGAGCATGTCCGCGTCGCGGACTCTTCTGCCTCGAAATTTAATTTCCAGAAACTTGTGGGAACACCTCCGTGTCGCGGACTTGTTTCCCGACGAAATCTGCGAAAACTCATGTTTGACTTGTTTAAAAGGCCCAACTAAGTGAGGGGTAGTTTGGGTAGTTTGGGAAATTATTATAAATGGTTATTCTAGCTATATAAGGATAGTTTAAGTGGTTAAAACCCTAAAACCTAGAATTAGACCTCATTATCCAATTGAACCTTCTCTCACAAATAAATTCTCTCTCTAGAACTCCATGGAAGACATTGATGAAGCTTCAAGTTAGGGGATGGGTTTCTACTGATTTCTCTTCAATTTCCTAAGGAAAATTAATAACAAAGGTATGGGGATTTTATCTTTGATTCTCCTTTCAATCAAAGTGAATTCAATGTTTTTCAAACAGACTAAAAACCCCAATTTCAATTCTAAGCTTGGGTTCTTGCAGGAAAGTATTTCAAATGATGATTTATGTTAATATTGATGGTTTTAAGGTCAAAAACTCCATGAACCCTTGCATATCTTGAAATCCTAATTTTGGGTCTAAAGTGGATCTATTGATTATGAGCTGATAATGTGATATTAATGTGTAGATTGTTATGGGATATTGAGTTATTTATTGTTCTATATTGAATTATTAGGAATTGATCGTCAATTGTGTTATACTGGATGTTGGCCTTGAATGGGCAATTGTGACCTAAGGCTTATGATGATGATGAAGTTGTGAATAGATTATTGATTCTAGTATTTTTTATAAATATATGTACTAGATGTTAGAATTGTGAGGTTTGATCCCTTTGAAAGTGGGGAGGTGTTTACTTTATAAGCATGTTGTGATCATGGCCTTGTAGGCAAAGTTGGATGATTGTTGTTTTGAGTAATTTTGATTATGTGAAGGTAATGTGATATGATGTGAATTTGTGTATGGTCTAAGAGCATGAAAGGTGACCTTGTGTAAGAGACTTTATGTGTTATGCTTGG
>JAJONQ010057285.1:0-11700 GCA_036250385.1 Solanum microdontum
GGGTCAAATTCAAATATAATCATTTCATTAAGTTCTCGACTCCAAACTCACATGTGAGGCTCTAGTTTCACTCTATCATTTTTCGAGTCGTTACACTACTGCTCCCTCATTTATAAAAATTCCATGTGTTCGTTTGCGGGGCGGCATGCCACTTTCTTTGTAACATTCTGAAAAGTTGTAAACTAAACTAGTGTCTAACATGGAACTAGTATAAGTTAAATATTGACGCTAGGGTTAAAGCTTAGAAAATACCTCCCCGCACCTTAAAATTCATGTTTACATGTTAGAAATTCAAGGCCTAAACCCCAAGGACCAACCATGGGTCCTTGAGGAAAAGTCCTAGAAAGGTGCCTAGGAATTGACCCACGAGGGCAACCTACACTCGTAGGTCCACCCACGCCCCGTAGGTGGGGATCGTGGGTCAAGCCCTCCAAAACAAGCTGCAGGTCATGATGACCTATGGACCTGTAGGACTGCCAGTAGGCCAATCCACGAACCGTAGGTCCTAGGCGTAGGTCATGCGTGTAACCTGCCCAATCTCGGCCAAGGTAAGGGTAAATTCCTAGGTTAGTTATTATGAAGTGAGGTCGAGTTATGTTGATTATTTAGACCTATATAAGGGTTTTTAAACCATTGAATAACCCATATACTTCATAAATCTTAACTACCCAAATCATAACCAACTTAACCCTCTCCAAAATCTTCTCTCTAAAACCTCCATTGAAAAAGAAGAAGAAGTTAAAGTGTAGGGTTCAAGGACTCACCTTTTCTAATCAAATTCGTGAAGAATACTCAATTAAGGTATGGTAGTTTTGATTCATGGTTAGCTTTCATCCATGAAGTCCTTAAATTCTCAATTTTAAGGTAGAAAAGTCTCCAAAACCTAGGGTTTTCACTCCAAGTCATGGATTCTCTCTTAAAACATTTTCATTGATTTAATTATCATATATTACGGTTGCATTGTTGATTATAGTAGTTTTTATGATAAAATCTTCCATGAATCCATGAAAACCCATTACCCTAATTTGTGACTTTGTGATGTGGGTGAATTGAAGTAAGATGAATACCATAATTGCAATTGTAGTAGTTTAGTTATTTCAATAATGTTATCATCCTTATCTAATGTAGTAATTCTAGATAGGATTGGTTGAATGTGATCTATAGCCTTTGAAGGGTAAAACATGAGAATTGTCTATATGTATGAGACTTGTGTGTATCCAATTAGATTGCTTTGAGAGTAAAGTGAATACATTATAATCTAATTGTTGTGTTGATTGGACGATTATCCTTACTTGCACACTTAGGTATGAATGTCATACAATGTGAAAGGTTTGTCACATGTAGTGATTTTAAAGATTGAATACTAGTCTCCACTAATTAATCTAGGAGCTTTAGAGTGAGTTGTTGGATTGAGTGTCAAGACATTCTTTCTTAATTATAAAGTTAAGTAAAGACTTAATATAAACTCAATGGGAGTTATGCTTAGCACCTAGTGGACAATGATACGAGATGGAAGCCCTTACGATAGTAGAGGCCGGGTTTCTAGGAACAATATCTTAGGATGGAAGCCCTTACGTTAGTAGAGGTCAAGTTTTCTAGTAGCAATCCCCTTATCCCATAAACTATGTGCCCACATAGGTCTTTAGCTAGTGGATCCACCTAAGCTAAGAGTATAGTTCTACCTTAGGCAAGTAGCACAACCCCTTTTCGGTGTAGGGTAGACACCAGATTCCATGATTAAGCTCTCATGGTCTATATCGGTTAAAGCTAATCCCACAATGGTAGAATACGAGTTATGTACCATAGTTACTCAATAAGCTTTCCATAGTGTGGGTAGGAGTATGTGATCTTATTCATACATTGCACAAGGATGCTTTAAGGGTATTTATGGTATGTTTCCATTTATGATATAGTGATCAATATGTTGAATATGCTTGTATCTTATGATTTTGCACTTAGTTTTCATGATGATCCTTATCTTGGTAAAATGCATAGTTTTCAACTAAATTGTCCCTTTTTAGCGTGTTTTAAGGTTTTTATGCATAGCTACCATACTTAGTGCATTTTTGTACTAACCCATATTTCTTCTAAAATTTTCTATAAGTGTAGGTCCCGGTTCTTGAGGTGGTATCCTTCTTGCTTGAAGCTTGGATTGACTATTTGATGTCCTGCGAAATCTTGGCACATTTGATGATTGAAAACTTAGAATTGATACTAGAATCGAGTGTATTTATGTGGATATAATGTGTTTGGTAGTGTTTGTACAGGTGAAACAAGTGAAAGGGAAGGAAGATAGAGAAGATGAAAATGCAAGCTGAAATTTGAAGTGCTGACAAATCAAGTGAAGATCACGGACACCTTTACGTGCCTTGAAGTTCAAGACGGATTGTGATAGTATCCGTGGTACAATTTCTAGTAGGCTACCATTGAAGACCCAAACTTGGAAAGTTCTAAGTGAAGACCACAAACACCTAGACGGGCCATGATCTCTTCAACAGTCCGTGGTGTTGTCCGTGATGTAATTTCCAATGAGCAGGCTTTGAAAAGGCAACTTGTGGCAATTCTAAGTGAGGACCACGGGATAATTGACGGACCGTAATACCTTTGACAGGTCGTGATGCAGTTCATAAAGTTGAATTAGTGAAGGGGCATTGGAAAGTTGAATAGGGAATTCATCGAGTAAAGACCACGAACAACTACACGGACCGTGGTCATTGTCACAAGTCATGGTAGTGTCTGTGGTGATGATACAGTGTAAAGGTCTTGAAGAGACTATTTTGGGCGTGTCCAAGTGAAGACCACGAAGGGCTTCACGGACTGTGAAGCCCTTGACGGGTCGTAAAAGTGGTCGTGAAGTGGCCGACAGTTCTGTCCTACTTCGAGTAGGACTTTTTTTAAAACACTTTATTTGAATTAATTAGGTCATTTTTTCTGTTTTATCTTATCGTATCTTGAACGCCGAACAAGTTTGCATTATTCTCAGTTTATGAATTTCAATTTTATCATTGAATTAAGTTTGAAGTTTGGATTCCGATTCTTGAATTATCGAAGTGTCTTGTTGATTTTCTTATTCTCGTAGGTACTTTCTACACATGTTTTCATTTTATATTTTTGAATGTTTACGTGAAATCATGACTGGATAAATATGACAACTGGAATTGTGGGACCTATGACATAAAATCAAAGTGTAATTCCGTAAAACGAGTGATAGGCGGTTTATGTTTTCAATTTATAATCTAGCTTTCATTATTCACGTATTCTGATGAGTGCACACATTGGAGTAAGCCTCTATCTATTATTTATTCGAGAGAAAAATAATAGTTAGGAAAAAGATAAATTAACTGGAAGAAATGGAGTCAAAGTTTGACTTCGAGAGATAAGAACTTTAACACCATTGTAAACGAGGGTAAAACTAATAACACTCTGGGACCGAGAGGACTTGAGTGAACATTATCTAATTAGACTGAGAAGTTTCAGATATATATAATTCATCTGCATTTTGTAGAGATAAATTGCCTAAAACTTAACTACTGAAGAACATTAGGTGTAACGTTATGGGGAACACAATCCCGGTTTCTTTTAATCATCCAAACAACTTGAGAACTGAAAACTCTGTTAATTGTTAATCTGGATTTTGATTACAAATCTTAGTTACTAGAACATCACAACTAAACTCATTTTACTTTCTGTAACTGTTTCTTTAGGAAATAATAACGACATTTGAGTAAAAAGCGACAGTGATCATTTCTATAAAGAAATTCTCCGTGGGATCGACCTCAACTCACATTGACTTCTATAAATTGGCTTCAACCATATATATCTCTTAATTGAGGTGTAAGTTTGGACGTATCAAAGTTTTGCACCGCTGCGAGGGAATTTAAATTTAGAACTATTTTACTAGCTTTTATTCTAAGTGTAGTTAGATTTCCTAAATTTACATCTTGTTTTTTGTCTGTGTCTCGTTCAGGTTAGTTCGACTGTGTATCCCAAATACCAGCAGTAAGGGAGCCCCATTAGTCCCATACGATCCAGAACTCTGAAAATAATCTGCAACATGGTGAACGCACAAGAACTTGAGGCGTAGAGAGAAAGATTTGGCTTGGAAGCTGAAACCGTTGCAAGTGGTATTCCGCTGAATGTTGTGAACAACCAACCTAGGGCAGTGGACGAAAACATAACAATGGATGGAATCATTCCTCCCGACCGCCAACTAATAGCTCCAAGGGGTAGACCGTACACTCCAACTCACATGATGTATGAAGAGAATGACTTAGACTTGGATGGGGTGGGAGCCACTAGAGCGATAGTGTTACCTGCACTACCTCCAGGTGTTAAATTCACAATCACCAACACTATGATTCAATTGCTGAATCTGAAAGGTATGTTCAGGGGTGCAGGTGGTGATGATTCTAACCAACATCTGATAAACTTTATGGCGATATGCAAATCGCAAGAAATTCCTAGAGTTAGCCAAACAACGATGAGATTGAGGTTGTTTCCATTGTCTCTTACTGGAGAGGCAATAAATTGGTTGAATGAGATGCCTGATGACTTAATCAAGACTTGGACTGAACTAAAGGAAGCTTTCCTGGAACGATTCTTTTCAGAATCAAAAGAGCTACAGATGAAAGATGGGATAAGTGCTCATAAGCAGCTACCATGAGAAGCGATGCATGACACCTGGTAGAGATTCAGCCAAAATCTGAAGAAGTGTCCAAACCATGGTCTCACTGAGAGGCATCTAAAACAGATATTTTATAGATCCTTATATTATGTTACTAAACTTGTTGCGAATGAAGTGTGTGGAGGATCATTTATGAGGAAACCTTTCTCAGAAAGCATGCAACTGAGGGATGAGGTCTTAAAGAATAACAGGGCATGGTACACTAGGGATGCAGAAGTAGGAAATCTTGGGTACACATTTGAACTTTCAACTAAACAAAGGAAAAGAGAAGAAGAAAGGGATCAGGACATGGCACACATGAGGACCCAAATAGATCTACTTACTAAGAATATAATCTCAAAGTATGAAAAGGTAAACGTTGTGGTACAGCCGAACAGGTATGAAGATCAGGATATCAATTTAGGTGAGGAGGCTAATTACCTGGGCAACCAAGGAGGTTTCTAAAATTATAACTCGGGAAACCAGGGTTATAATTTGGGAAATGCAGGTCGAAACTACTCAAGGGAAGGACAGTATGATAGGCTAGCAAATAGAGAGCGGGGAAACTAGCAGAACAGAGATGGGTACAGAAATGATCGCAGTGGTGTCTATGTGCCCCAAGGTAATAGAGACCGAGCAAGTCGTAGTTCCGGCGGGTCTAAACTGGAAGACATGTTTGCCAAGGTGCTCCAAAAAGTTGAATCAACTGATGTAGGGGTGAAGGAGATGAAAGGTGATTTCTGTAGTATGAGTCAACTGGTAGACTCTCACACCACCTCCATCAAGCAAATTGAGCATTTGGGGCAACCTTCAGCCTCATTAAATCAAAGGAAGAATGGGTCACTACAAAGTGACACGATCCAAAATCCTAAGAAGGACGAGCATTGCATGGCTATCGCCACCAGAAGTGGTAAGATTCTTAATGACCTAATTTCTGTAGGTACTAAACATGAGCATGTGTTAGTGCAAGATGGAATAGATGAGGATGAAGCTGAACAAGTACATGACTTGGAGGATGCTCAACCAATACCAAAACCAGCAGGAGCAAAATAAAAAGAGGTTGAGGGAACTATGCCTTTACAGCAGATCCCAAGACCACCTCCTCATTTCCCTCAAAGGCTTAAAAAGAAAGCCGAGGATGGGAAATTTGAGAAGATCATTACCATGCTGAGACAGCTGTCAGTAAACATACCATTGGTGGAAGTCCTGGAGCAGATGTCAGGATATGCCAAGTTCATGAAAGACTTGGTTACCAAGAAGAGAGTTGTAAGTATTGATTTGACTAACTATGTTCATCACTGCAGTGTTATTGCTACTAGATCTCTGGTATAGAAGAAAGAGGATTCAGGTGCATTCACCATACCATGCACCATTGGGTCAATCAAATTTGCAAAGGGCTTGTGTGATTTAGCCGTCTACAAGCAACTGGGGTTAGGAGTTCCAAAACCCACAACAATGAGGTTGACGATGGCAGATAGGTTAGTGAAGTGGCATGGGGGCATCCTATATGATGTGCTTGTAAAGGTGGACACATTCATCTTTCTGGCAGACTTCGTGATCTTGGATTGCAAAGTGGATTTTGAGGTTACCATAATTTTGGGAAGACCATTTCTGGCCATAGGACGAGCATTGGTAGATGTTGAGAGATGAGAACTGAAGTTCAGACTCAACAAATAAGAGGTAAAGTTTAATATTTGCAGGTCAATGAAATACCCACATAACATGAATGTGGTGTCTACGATAGAGGTTTTTGATGAAGAAGAAATGGGAGTAACCATTGAGGAGAGGTTGGCTATTGAAACCTTAGTTGTCGTGCTGATAAATCGTGAAGCTGATTTCTGGTCTGACTATGTAGAGACCATGAATGGGTTGCAGCGAATGGGAGCACACTCTTATGATCCAAAGAAACTAGACATGGATTTGAAAAATAGGCCAAGCCCTCCCGCAAAACCATCAATTGAGGAGCCACCTATGTTGGAACTGAAACAGTTACCCAACCACCTGAGGTATGTATTTTTGGGCACTAACAAAACTTCACCTATGATTTTTGCTGCAAATTTGAATGATGAACAGGTCCAAGCTAATATAAAAGTGTTGGTAAGGTACAAAAGATCTATCGGGTGGACCATTGCTGACATCATTGGGATACCTCCGGGTATATGCACCCATAAGATCCAACTTAAGGAGGACTGCAGCCCAAGCATTGAACACCAGCAGATGTTAAACCCACCTATGCAAGAGGTGGTTAAAAAAGAGATCATCAAGTGGTTAGATGCTAGGGTGGTGTACCATATTTCTGACAGTCACTAGGTCAGCCCAATGCAATGTGTGCCCAAAAAGAGTGGTATGACTGTGGTTGCAAATGCAAAGAACGAGTTGGTCCCATAAAAAACAGTCACTGGATGGCGAGTATGCATGGACTACATGAAGCTGAACAAGTGGACCGTGAAGGATCACTTCCCGATTCCTTTCATGGACTAGATGCTGGACAGGTTGGCTGGAGAAAGGTGGTACTGCTTATTAGATGGATACTCTGGCTACAACGAGATATCCGTTGCTCTTGAAGATCAGGAAAAGACCACCTTTACATGTCCTTACGGCACCTTTGCATTTAAACGCATGCCATTTGGACTATATAATGCACCAGTAACTTTCCAGAGGTGTATGATGTCTATCTTCTCGGACATGGTGGAGGACACTTAGGAGGTCTTCATGGATGATTTTTCAGTGTTAGGTGACACCTTTGATGAATGTTTGCTTAATCTTAGCAGGGCCCTACAGAGATACGAGGAGGCCAACCTAGTGCTTAACTAAGAGAAGTGTCATTTCATGGTCAAGGAAGGCATAGTCATTGGGCACAAGGTGTCACAAAAATAGGATAGAGGTCGACAAGGCCAAAATTGAGGTGATTGAAAAGTTGTCTCCACCTATTTGTGTGAAGGGTGTTCAAAATTTCTTAGGACATTCCGGATTTTATAGGTGCTTCATCAAGGACTTCTCGAAAATTGCACACCCTATGCGCAAGCTTTTTTAGATGGAGGTTAAATTCATTTTTGATGAGGCATGTCTTAGAGCCTTCGAATGCCTGAAGGAGAAGCTGATTTCTACTCCACTGATCATTGGCCCAGATTGGGCTGAGCCATTTGAGGTAATGTTTGATGCTAGTGGTACTTCTTTAGGAGTCGTGTTAGGGCAGAAGTGCAACAAGATGTTCCATCCGATTTACTATGCTAGTAAGTCACTAAACGGAGCACAATGAAATTACACAGTTACTGAACAGGAACTACTGGTTGTGGTGTATGCTTTCGAGAAATTCAGAGCTTACTTGTTGGGTACTAGAGTGATAGTCCATACGGATCATGCAACTCTGAGATAACTTGTGGTAAAGAAAGATGTCAAGCCAAGGTTAATTAAATGGGTATTACTTCTTCAGGAGTTTGATTTTGAAGTCAAGGATAGGAGAGGTTGTGAGAACCAGGTAGCTGATCACTTGTTTAGGTTGGAGGATGAAAATAAAGAGGAACGTGAACTAGAAATCAATGATCCATTCCCGGATGAGTAGGTATTGGCTGCCACTCTTGATCTTAATCCTTGATTTGCTGATTTTACTAACTTTCTTGTTAGTGATTTGATGCCTGATGGGATGAGATTTCAGCAAAGGAAGAGGTTCCTGCATGATGTGGGTAATTATTTTTGGGATGAACCTTATCTGTACAGGGTGTGTGCTGACAACATCATCAGGCAATGTATTCCTAAAGCTGAGATGTTGCATATTCTAGAAGCTAGTCACTCATCTCCGATAGGTGGTCATCATGGAGGTGCTCGTATAGCCCACAAGATACTTCAGTGTGGGCACTACTGGCCTATAATTCATCAGGATACGATAGACATAGTAAGGAGTTGTGATGTGTACCACCAACAAAGAGCCATCTCTTGACGCCATGAGTTACGCATGACACATATTCTGGAGGTGGAGCTGTTTGAAGTGGGGGGAGTCAATTTCATGGGCCCATTTGTGAGCTCTTATGGGCAGAAGTACATATTGGTGGCAGTGGACTATGTGTCCAAATAGGTCGTGCCAGTCGCTTTGCTTGAGAATGATGGCAAGAGTGTTGCTGGTTTTCTGCAGAAGAATATCTTCTCAAGGTTTGGCACACCCAGAGCTATCATCAGTGATGGTTGTTCCCATTTCTGCAACAAGGTATTCATTGGGCTTACCCAAAGCTATCATTAGTGATGGCGTTCCCATTTCTGCAACAAGGTATTCAGTGCGCTTCTGACCAAATATGGGGTTAAACAACACAAGGTGGCAACACCTTATCACCAACAGACTAGTGGCCCAGTAGAGGTGTCTAATAGAGAAATTAAGGCGATTCTAGCTAAAATAGTGAATGCCAACAGGACAAATTGGGCACGAAAGATAGATGATGCTCTATGGGCATATCAGACAACTTTCAAGAAACCTATTGGTATGTCCCCATATAGATTGGTGTTTGGAAAGGTATGTCATTTTCCAGTTGAGCTTGAGCATAAAGCACTCTGGGCTTTGAAGAAGCTGAATTTTAGTTGGGGTGAAATTGCAAACCTGAGATTGGATCAGATCAATGAGATGGATGAGTTCGAATTGAGAGCATATGAGAGGTTAGCACTGTACAAGGAGAGGATGAAGCTATATCATGATAAGCATATTGAGAAGAGAGCCTTTACTCCTGGTGACTTGGTTTTACTTTTCAACTCCAGACTTTGTTTGTTTCTAGGAAAATTGAGATCCAAATGGTCTGGACCTTTTAAGGTTACTCAGGTGTTCAAGTCGGGTTCTATTGAGCTTGAAAATGACAAGGGTGAGAGATTCAAAGCCAATGGTCAGCGAATCAAGGCATACCTGGGTGTTCTAGAAGATATGAAGATTGTGGAGGAATGTAAACTTGATGAAGTTTAAGTAATCAAGTAACCTGCATCACGTCGTGACATTAAATTATGCGCTGCTTGGGAGGCAACCCAAGATGTAATTGTAATAGGTAATTTCCTTTTCCTTATTTTTCTATGTTTTTATAGAGTCACTGTGTGTTGATGTGTGCAGGAGAGACTGGAGTTAAGAATTGCAGGAACTGGGTGCAAATAGCTCTTTACGAGCAGCCTCACGGGTCGTGGTGCCTTTCATGGGCAACTTCACGGCCCGTCATTTTCAGCAACAACCTAAGGAAGCTACTAGAAATTGCCACAAAATGGTTCACAGAAGGTTTCACGGTCCGTCATCGTTTGTACGGACCGTCTAGCCTCTCGTGAACCTCAACTAAGAACTTTAGTTTCAAGTCATGTTCACGAACCACTATACGGACCATGGTGCCCTTCACGGACAATTTCACGGTCCGTCGGCTATGCTCCAGAATGTCGGTAACCCGACCCGACCCGCGCGAAAGGAAGAATTGAATTTAAAGTGTATATTAAGTCCATAAAGCGCCAAGGGCCATATTTTCTTCCCATTCTCTCTTCCATAACGGTTATCACAAGTATAACTAGGTTTCCATCATCCGTAAGTTCCAAAAATTTTGAACAATCAAAACCCTAGTTCTAGTGTCAAAGCATCGAAGTGTGGTTCATTATATCTCTGTGTAAGTTTCCTAGGTTCATCGAAGTGTCGAACCAAATTTTGCTCTCATTCAACGTAAGTTTCCTAATTCAGTTGTTATATGTTTAATTGTATCTATAAAAAAGTTAGAATTGCTTATATTTGATCGAAATTAAGCATGATTGTGTGAGAACTGATCTTTGATGATATCTACTTAGGAGGGTTTGATGAATTGTTGTGGGTTTATCTGAGTTTTGCCTAAATTGGTTGTGATATTATGTGGGGTAGTTGAATATATGAAGAACAGTGTTGATGTTTGGGTATGTGTTTGGTTGAATGAGTATTACATTCAGTTGCCTTATGTTTGATGGATATTAGTATGCGTTGTGTACAATTGATTATTTTTGCGTGGGTAGGATTAAGGTATATGTGTATTGGATGAATATTGTTCTTGTTGTCCTTGTGATTGTTGAATTATTGTGGGTTAGTAGTCACGTTGTGATCCTGTGTCAAAAATGGGGATAACATATCCTATAATGAAGTTGGGGGATACAAAGACTGATTGAGTGCCCAAGTGTAAGACCACGATAGGCTTCACGGATCGTGAAAGCTACTACGAGCCGTCAAACAACTCGTGGACCACACTTGGGCATTTCATACCATCACTGGTTATGTTCACGGGCATTACCAGGGACCATGGTTCACTCCACGGACCGTGTAATTAGGCGCGAACAATACTTGGTCAACCCACTGTTGCACACTGATTCTATAATAAATCCACAAGAAGTTTTACGGACATGGTACGTACTACGGGCCATGTGAGCTCCGGTATAGTTTACTTTTTGTACTTTTATTTCTGTTTCATCTTTTGATTCCGTGGCCCTTCCCAATGATAGATTCAGTGACAACACTCTTAAGGCAAGGTGTCACATTGTACTTACACAGGAGAAGTCTGAGTACCCAATAGTGTGTCATTTTATTGATTTGCGTAACTAATGAATTTTGTAATTCTCAGGTACTATGGCTCCCCGAAGATAGAACACAACCAAACATTCCTCCCCACTGCTTCTCAATTAGAAGGTCATAATGACTCCGAGTCTAGTAGTTTCAAGGTGCAAATAAATACCACCATTGAGGATCACTCACCTCGGGATACTAGAGCACAAACAAAAAGGGCAATTCTCCATGACACTTGAAATGACCCAAAAAGTTCTTAAAAATGTGCTTCGGAAGTTACCGGAAACTTGTTTAGCTATATAAAAAAAAATCCGTTTCGTTTTTCGAAAATCCGACTTCATATTCTTGTTTAGGGGGTCAAATTTAGTAGGAAATGGGTCTAACCCAAATTTTAGAGCAACCGTATCAAAATCCGAAATTTCCAAGTGAAGCCTTTTTCGAGGGTCTACTTTGGAGGGTCATATCTCCTAGCACAAAAATAATTGGGTGGCCCATAACATATCCATGGAAA
>JAJONQ010057286.1:0-31409 GCA_036250385.1 Solanum microdontum
CTAATGGTATATAGGAAATAACATATGCCCTTTGGAAAAATGGTCCAACACTTAGAAAAAAAAATGAGGCGGGTGAACAGTAAAAACGCTCACTGGAAATTGCATTTTCTGCCGGACAGATTTTACGAAAATAGGCATAACTTCTTCTTCCGAACTCCGAATGAGGTGAAACGAAGTGCGTTAGGTAGATAACTCAAAGGGATTTCAATGGATATGTTATGGGCCACCCAATTATTTGTGTTCTAGGAGATATGACCCTCCAAAGTAGACCCTCGAAAAAGGCTTCACTTGGAAATTTCGAATTTTTATACGGTTGCGCTAAAATTTGGGTTAGACCCATTTCCCACTCAATTTGACCGCCTAAACAAGAATATGTAGTCGCATTTTCGAAAAACGAAACGAATTTTTTTTTTTTAGATATAGCTAAACAAGTTTCCGGTAACTTCCGTAGCACATTTTTAAGAACTTTTTGGGTCATTTCATACAAGGTATTGTATAACCTCCTGGATCACCGAGTTTTTGTGGAAGATTATGATGAAGTGTAGCACTACATTTTTCTGTAAGCTTAACTACAAAAACTTCTTCCGATTTTATTTTACTTCACAAAATATCCTTAAGAAATTTAGCATATGAAGGCATTTGACTCAAAGCATCTGTAAAAGGGATGTTAATGTAAAGTTGTTTTAAGATTTCAAGAAACTTTCTGAATTGTTTGTCAAGCTTTTTTCTTTTTATTTTCTGGGGAAATGGGAGAGATTCAGACTGATGATGTTTCACCAATTCATTTTCTTGTAACTTTTTTTCTTTATCATTTTGTTTTTCTAAAAACTCAGATTTTTCTTTATTCTCATCTTCGTTTACCTGTTCCACATTTTGTGAGCTTTCTTGTTTACCTGTATGTGGATCATTAAGATTTTTACCTGAGCGCCAGGAGATAGCTTTGAAATGTTCCTTTGGATTTTTCGAAGTGTTACTTGGTAGAGCACCTTGAATTTGTCCAGATACAAGTGTTACTATTTCACTTACCTAAATTTCCAAGTTTTTGATAGCTGAATGATGGCTTTCAACCTTTTCATTTGTGACCACGATGTGTTTGGGTATCAGCTCATCAGTATCCTTCAGGTGTTCATTTAACAAATCTTCAATGTTTAATTGTTAATTTATCTGAGGTTGTTGTTGCTATTGCTGAAAGTTTTGTTGCCCTCAGTTTTGATTTTGAAAACCAGCTGGCCCTTGCTGCTTTTGATTAAAAAATCATTGAGGATTTTCAGCGCCATTAGGATTACTCCATTTAAATCCTAGATCTTTTTGTGCCATAAAACTACTAAATGGATAATTATTGTTATATCCAATAGTGTTTACATGTTCATCATTTTGAACTGAAACTTGACACTCATGATTCGGATGATTACCTCCATAAACATCACAATTTTCAAGTTGAGATAATGATTGGAAACTTACTTGAAAAGCCTCAAATTTTTGTGTAAGAGCTGTAATTTGTTGAGTCAATGAATTTAAAGCTTCAACTTGATTGATTCCTGCTGCTTTCTTGATAGTCACTCGGTCAGATGGCCACTGACCTGCATTTTCTGAAATTTCATCAAGTAGTTGTATTGCTTCTGCAGTTGTTTTGCTCATTATATATCCTCCTGATGCTGCATCAATTACATTTCTAGCTGATGGTTGAAGGCCATGATAAAATATGTATAATATATCGGGATCTTAGATATCATGGTGTGAACATATTCTTGACATTGAACTTAGTATTTCCCAAGCTTGATAAACAGATTCGGTATCTGTTTGCATAAAATTATTAATTTCCTGCTTCATTTTAATCGTTTTTGCAAGTGAACACTACTTGTTAAGAAATTTCTGGGTCATTTGATCCCATGTACTAATGGAACCTCTTGGTAAGCTTCATAACCATGTCTTGGCTTATCCTTTTAGTGAAAAAAAAATCGCAATCTAATTAGATCAGTTGTGACACCATTGTAACTACAAGTTGCAACTAGCTCAAGAAAGTCAATTAGGTTATTGTGAGGATCTTCAGATGCATCACCTGTGAATTGACATGAATTTTGGATGGTTTGAATTAAGCTTGTTCGGATCTCAAAGTTATTTGCTGCTATTGTTGGCCTCCTCACGCTTGATTCTCCTTTAAAGTGATCCGGTCTTTCATAATATCTAAGAATCCTATCAGGTTGTGGTGCTACCTCATCAAACTGTTCTTCAACTTGATGTGGTAGAAGTGGATTGTTATTATTATTAAGCTCGTAGTTCTCCATTCCTTACTGTGAACAGAATTGAGATTGAGAGGCCTGTTCTTTTCGTAACAATCGTAGAGATTTTTCAATTTCGGGATTGTATGTAACCAGTTTTCTTGAAAAAGAACTATTCATATACTTCCTAAAATTTCACTTTAAAATTAGAAAAATGATTTTAATAATATTAAAAAAACTCAAATTAGGAGAAAAAGCAATTAATCTGTGGTAGATTTTTGCAAATCCCCGGTAACGGCGCAAAATATTTGACGAGTCACTGAATGTATATATTTATAACCCGCAGTGTGTCAAATAATAGTTTAGAAAGATGTCGAACCCACATTGATTTGTTTGTCCATTCTACAGATGTTTCTTGTTTAAATTACTATTTAAGAAAATCAAGAATAATTGAATGGTGAATTAATTAATTAATAGTACAAAGAAGTTGAGAAAATACTTTACATTTCACAATATATTAAAAAGTGTTGGGGATCTTGACTTCACTCAATATTTCTATATAAAGTAAATTGTTTGTTTCTAAATTTATATTTCTCGTAAAAGTATAAATACCTCTCACACTTATATTTATATATTGTTACTGAAATTAAGCAATTAAATTCACTCCTCTCGGTTATACAATTTAATTGCCAAAATAGTAATATTTAAGAATGTGAAATGTATACTTGAACTAAAACATATTCTTCTAAGTAAGTCTCTTTCGATTACCTTACTTGTTATAACTAATTATTACACTATTCACCTCTCTCGATTACAAATAAGTGTAGATTTAATTATATCATAAAATACATAGATGTCACTAGAAAATTAACAATATACCACTACTCCAAATAATAGTATTACTTCTTCCGCCTCTCTTAATTACATAATTAGTAATATGTTAATACATAGTAAACAATGGATGTATATTAATAAAATAACATCATATATAAAATAAATAAAAATGAAATCTATAGCTGAAGCTCACACATGTAAAATTTAGAAATAATACTACTATTATATAGAAATATCAAGATCCGTCAATTTCCCAACACAAAATTACTCCATAATAGAAATGGTACTACTAATGAAAATATTCTTCTCCATTAAAGAAGAAAATAGAAGAAATATTCAGAAGAATAATTCCACCATTTAATTGAAAGCAGGAACCAGAATAATTTTCAACATCAAATAACTAAAAAAGTAGTACAAGAAGAACTTAAAAAAATATATGGATTGTTTTGTTTTTGCCACTCTCTGCTACTCTGCATTAGCAACTTATTCCTCATGTCATTTATAGTCGTTCTCATAAGATGGAAATCATCATTTTCTCTTAATTTTTCCACTGGGTAGTTGATATTTTTGACAAAATTAAAATGGTAAGTCAAATGTATACCAACATTTGACAAAGTTTTCCATCTAATTTGTCTTTTGATTTGTTTTCCATTTTGGTGGCTACACGCTACTAAAAATTTTCAACTTTTATTTTTCATATTTGCTGCATAATTCCTTCATTTCTTTCTTTCTTCCTTGTTTGAAGTCGTGTGTGTTTAGATGTTCCCATGATTTCCTTATGTGATGCATGTTCCTGAAAACTTGTGTTTGAAAGAAATTGAGTTAAATGATTGATTATCCTCATATTGTAGTGCATTGAGTATGAGTTACCTATAGAATCCATGAGATGAATTGATGAACATGGTTTAGCTAAGCGTTTTGAGAGTAAATTGCATATGAGCTCCATGAGATTGTGTTGAGCATGATTTTAGCTTGGAGAAGGTAGTTCCTCCTTGAACATAAAAAATGTGAAAATTTCATTCATAATGGGTTGTTAGATGAAGTTTCTACTTTCTTGTGATGCATTGAGTATGTTCAGCTTCGAGATGAAGTTCCTCCTTGGTTGTGTGCATTGTAGATGAGTTTCATGCATGATGGGCTGCTAGCATTGAGTCTTTACTTCCGTAAGGTGTCTAGAAATGTTATTCGAGGAAGAATGTTCCAAAAGGGAAATAATGTAACACCCATAAACTAGAAGACTAAGCTACGGTTAAATGTGTGTGAGGGCAAGAGCTAAGAAGGGGTTTGGGCAGCCTAGTCTCTCCCAATCACTGTCCACCTTACCACGCCTGGCATTACAGTTCATTGTGGGGACCACGAGTCGTGGGAGGTGCAATGGTGGTGAGGAAGTAGCCATGCCAAACTGTCCCAAATGAAGACCCTCCCCACGAGCAACTTGACGGCTCGTGACGGCCACAACAATCGTGGGAGTAGTCGTGCTGATCACTTGGCCTTGTGGGGGCACTGCGTGGCAACCCTAGCCACTGGACAATGGACCATGGAGGTCACCACAGCCCGTGGTAGGGATAATGTTCGTGGGAAGGGTCGTGAACATGGCTGAGCTTCTAGGTGTTTTAGGAGGGGGCTGTTTAGCTAATGTCCCATGGTCCACGAAGGGGACCACAAATCGTGGTGAGGACTACGGATTGTGGGACCTCACGTGGTCCTTGGGCAGTGCAATGTAATTTGAGGGTTAATTGGGTCATTCCAGTTTTAATTAAAATAAAGCTATGTCGTTTTGCATAAGTCTAGGACCCCTATATAAGTTATTTTAACCCTTTAATTTTACAACTCAAGACAATATTTCCAAAACCCCAAAAAGAAATCCCAAAGTTCTTCTCTCAAATATTTGTCTCTCTCAAGAACTTGAAGAAGAAGAAAGAGTTCAAGCAAGGATCAAGGTCAAGTACCCAATCCTAAAGAATTCCTGGGCTTCGTAACCAAGCTTTACTTAGCATGGGTGAGAACATACCATAACTAACCTCAAATCATACTTGTGCAATGCATGAATAAGATCCCATAAATCTCACCCATGCTAAGTAAAGCTTCTTGAGTAACCATAGTTCATACTAGACTTGACCTTGTGGGAATTAGCCTTAACCGACATAGACAATGTGAACTTACATGGACTCTTGTGTTACCCACACCGAAAAGGGTTGTTCTACTTCACTAATGTAAGACCATCATTATTTTAGCTTTAGGTAGTACCATTAGCTAAATAACCTACGGGGGCACGCAGTTAATGGGATAAGGAGATTGTTACTAGAAACCTAACCTTTATTAACGGGGGAGCTTCCATCTCCTGAGATTGCTTCTAAAAACTCGACCATATATAGATTGAATATCCACTAGGTTCTAAGCATAATTCCCATGGAATACTTTATTAAGTCATAACTTAATTCATGTCCTATGGAAGGATGTCTTTGACAATCAATCCAACAGAGTTCATTAGGATAGCTCTTAGATCATCTGTGAGAATAACCTTTCAGCGTGCATGTCTTCATATAGATTCATTAGGTTAGAAAGCCTTTCAACCTTAGAATCATCATTATGTGAGAAAGTCTTTCACATCAAGTTCATTATCTGTTCATGAGAATAACCTTTCAATCAACACGACAACATTATCATATTAATTGACATTTCATTCATAGTCATGAATAATCTAGAATTACTACATTAGATATGGATATAATCACAATTCATGTAATCAAATTACTACATGCATAATATCATATACTCATAATATAGATCATGTGACCAAAGTCTTTCTACAATAATACCATATAGAAATCAACAATGGCTTCACTCTTGAAGTCTTAACCTTCATAGTTCATTCACATTAGCTTTTACCCTTAATACCCTAGAAATCACATTTATACCACAAGCCTTACTCTCAAGCAATACTTCACATGGTCATCATATATGCCTAATTCTCAGGAAAATCTAACCACATGCTTCATTCTTAAGCAATTCTAATAATACATCATCATATCAATTCAACCTCAACACTACTAATGATGATTCATCATATAAGCCCAACTCTAATCAATTCATGTGTACTAGCTTTACTTTTTTGAAATTCATATCTAGGTGCTCTAATCTCAAGAAATTCATCAAGTAATTCGTCAATCTTACAAGATTACATCTAAACCCTCAATTTCCCTTTTCAAGGCTTAAAACCAACTATATCAATTTAACCTTAGAATCTTAGGTCAATCTAGAATACATGTATAATCATACTATAACATATAATAACATCATAAAGAACCATCATCCACTCAATTGGATCAACATACAACACTACCAATGATATAGGAAGATATTGTAGCTAGAATTGGGGTTCATCTTCATAAATGGGGGAGACAAACTCTGCGCTATTTTTGCAGATGTCGCGAAATAACTAAGTTAACTCCGGTGGAGCTTTATGGATGAAAGGAGTCCCTGAATGAATAAGTCATCATACCTTGGTTATAAAGCTTAGCAAGCTTGAAACAATGCAGTCTTGACTTAACCAATCTTGATCCTCTTCTTTTTCACTTTCTAGAGAGAGAATATTTTAGAGGGATTTGGGTTTCTTTTGGGGTTCAGAAATAATTATTTGGATGACTTAATTTAGGAGTCTAAAGTCTTTATATAGGTGTTCCAAAATAGGCTAAAAAGACCTCATTTAATATTAATTAAAACAGGGAAGCCCCATGAGGTCCCTACAAATTACTCCCAGAAAGCAGTTTCAGGTAACCACCCACGACCATGATCCGTGGATGGACCCACGTGGTATCCAGGTGAATCGTGGGTTTGGTCTTGCAACTCTAAAATTTTGGCTCTTGACTGAAGAAACTTAACCGTGGGTATGGACCCACCCATGGGGCATGTGGACTGCCGTAAGTCAAACTTTTTTGGCTAATTTTCTTTGGACCTCCTCAATGACCCATGGTTGGTCCTTGGGGGGGAGGGGTCATACTTTGACGTTATAACACAAAACACTTTATTTTAAGTACGGGGAGTTATATTTATGAATCTAACATTCATGTCAAGTTCTAGTTTAGCCTACTAGTTTCTGGGGTGTTACAATATCTCCTCCTTGGGAACATTTGTCCTCGAATGAATATATAGGTACCTTATAGAAGTAACGACTCAAGACTACAACTCTAGTCACAAGCAATCTTACCAACGCCACTCAAGATCTCATATGAGCCTACAAAATCGGGACTAAACTTCTCAAACTCACTACACTTCCCATAGTGAGAATTCCAAGCCAATCCTAAATCATGAACATCAAGAACACTCAACGGCCTTTCTATCTAAGAACATCATCTCCCCCTTGGGTGTAAGCCTAGGTGGACTTTCTAAGCAATATTACTTTCAATTCAAAGGTCGGAACAAGTTATCACTTAACTTTCACATCCTTCACACCAGAGGATTCCAAACCAAGGTGAATTACACTACTACTATCTACACAAGTCAACTCACCCAACACATCTAGGCATTTACTAAAACACCCTTTTCGGCAAATCTATATACATACCCCAAAACTAATCATGACAAAGTCGGGTTCTACTATAAAATACACAACCATAATGCAACCAATCGATCCCAAGGATGTCATCTAAACCTAGCATAGCAAATCCTATCTAGTCACCTAGCCATAATTGGCATCACAACCAACATTTTCTCCTTGTTCCTTGTAGCATGAGTCATTCGAGTAGTCATATCCTAAAGACTATGATATAAGGAGTACAAAAGAGAGAGAAAATAGAGTTAAATTATATGTCACGACTTAGAGAATGAATAAGTGAAGTTTCCTAAACATCTAGTAGCCTCTCACTCATAAACGTGGCGTGCTTCAAATTTATGTACTTGATGTGGTTTTGAGACAATCCTAGGACCATTCTAAACCTTGAGCTCTGATTACAAAGTTTGTCACGACCCAGGGGTACCCCTTAGATGTAACATGACACATATAACTCTGAAGGATTCAATGTAAGCCACTTAGCATATCACAACATATGATAATAGAACAGTAAGGAAATTTAAAACATCTTTCAATACAATCGAAGTCTCATAAATGAAGCAAAAGTCTGTTACACTTATCTCAAACCATCTAATATTAACTTGAAAGGAGTTAGGGACACAACCCATACAAATCTAACATAAAAGAAAGACATAAAAGGAAAAGGTGATCAAGTCCTCAATGCTTTGAGGACTCACCAAAACGTCTCTTCTTGATCTACTATGAACAAGGATACGAGGAATGAAGTCAATATCGCCAGACTTTACATTTGATAAGAATGTAGGAAGAAGTATGCATTAGTACAATAATGTACTAAATGTGATGGCTAGCATAAATCATCAACATAAGAATATAAGAGGCATTAGTTAAGACAAAAAACCTACACCATTATCATAAGAGACAATAACATAAGTAATAAGCATAAGAGACATCAACATAGTCATGGGAATAATCAAAGCATTGAGTTTAACATGACATAAGAAAAACACTTCACAAGTCACCACAAGGCAAGCTTGTGCAAGGTATGGATAACATCCCATTATCCCACCCATGCTAAGCAAGTCACTTTAGGTCCTCATTCATCTTTATCATCTTTTGATGTAATTTTTAGCTTATTTTTCATAAATAAGGTAACATACACCTTCAGTCAATCATATTAAGGAAAACAACTTATGGCAGCAATCAAAGTAAAACATACATCATACAAGTAGTTTTCATATCAAAACATACTTGAAAACATAGTCATAAACATATTCATTACATAGATCACCATAACATAACTGAACATACCATAACTACCCTCAATCAATACTTGTGCAATGCATGAATAAGACCCCATAAATCTCACTCATACTAAGTAAAGCTTCTTGAGTAACAATAGTTCATACTAGACTTGACCTTGTGGAAATTTGCCTTAACAGGCATAGAACATGTGAGCTTACATGGAATTCGGTGTTACACACAACGAAAAGGGTTTTCCTACATCCTAAAGTAAGACCATCATTTTTATCTGTCGGTGGATCCGTTAGCTAAATAACCTAAAGGGGCACGTAGTTTATGGGATAGGGAGATTGTTACTAGAAACCCGACCTTTCTCAACAGGGGATCTTCCATCTCATGATATTGCTTCTAGAAACCCGGCCTTTCTTAACAGGGGAGCTTCCATCTCATGATATTGCTTCTTGAAACCCAGCCTTTCTTAACGAGGAGGGGGGGTTCCCTCTCATATTCAATATTCACTCGGTGCTAAGCATATTTCCCACAGAATACTTTATTAAGAAATAACTTGATTCATGTCTTATGGAAGGATGTAGTTGACAATCAATCCAAAAGAGTTCATTAGGATAACTCTTAGATCATGCGTAAGAATAACCTTTCACTGTACATATATTCATATAGATTCAATAGGTGAGAAAGCCTTCTAACCTTAGAATCATAATTATGTGAGAAAACCTTTCAGATCATGTTCATTATGTGTTCATGAGAATAGCCTTTCAATCAACACAACAATATTATCATAATCATGGACACTTTATTCATGGTTATGCATAAGTGTGTATGTGAGAATAGCCTTTCAACAACAACACAACTAACTCATAGTCATAATAACTTCATTCTCAAAGTGTTCTTAAAGAATATACATATACTTCATAAAACATGCATAATATAATATATTGCCCTTTCAAGGATCAAAGCTCACATCAAATCAACACATCTAGAATGACTACATTAGACATGCATATAATCACAATTCAAGTAATCAAATCACTACATGCATAATCTCATATACTCATAATATATATCATGTGAGCAAAGTACTTCCACAATAATACCATCTACAAATCAACATACATAATGACTTCACTCTCAAAGCCTTAACCTTCCTTGTTCATTCAATTAGTTTTTACCTCAACGCCCAGGAAATCACATTCATACGACAAGACTTACTCTAAAGAAATACTTCACATGGTCATCATATATGCCTAATTCTCAAGACAATCTAACCACATGCTTCATTAAAACAGTTCTAATCATACATCATCATATAAATTCAACCTCAACACTAGTAATCATGATTCATCATATAAGCTCTAATCTAATCAATTCATGTCTACAAGCTTTACTTTTCAGCAATTCATATCTATGTACTATAAACAAGAAATTCGTAAAGTGATTCATCAATCTTAGAAGATCACATCTAAACCCTCAATTTCCCTTTTCATGGCATAAAACTATCTATATCAATTTCTCAGTAGAATCTTAGGTTAATCAAGAATACATGTATAATCATACTAAAACATGTAATCACATCATAAACAATCATAAACAACCGTTATCCACTCAATTGGATCAACATACAACAATACCCATAATATAGGAAGAAGCCCTAGATAGAATTGGGGTTCATCTTCACCATTGGGGGAAACACGGGGGCTTCATTGATGGAAGAAGTCCATGAATGAATAAGCCACCATATGTTGATTACACAAGCTTGGCGAGCTTGAAATAATGGAGTCTTGACTTGACCTAACTTGATCATCTTCTTCTTCTTAACTTTCTAGAGAGAGAATATTTGAGGGGGATTTGGGTTTCTTTTGGGGATTTAGAAATAATGATTTGGATAAATTAATTTAGGAGTCTAAATTCACTATTTAGGTGTTCTAAAAAAGTCAAAAACGATGTCATTTAATATTAATTAAAACCAGAAAATCCCATAAGGCCTCTGCCCTTAACTACTAAAAAGCAGTTTTAGGTGACCACCCATGACCCCACGATCTCTCAGCCATGGTCCGTGGATGGACCCACGTGACGTGCTGGTGAATCGTGGGTTGGGCCCTGCAACTTTTAAAAAATTTCCCTTGACCCACGAGACCTAACTATGGGTATGGACCCACGCACGGTGCGTGGGTCTTGCCATAGGTCACGTTTCTTGGGCAAATTTTCCTTGGTCCTCTTGAAGGACCCATGATTGGTCCTTGTGGGATCGTACTATGACGGTATACCATGAAACCCTTTATTTTATGTATTGCGAGTTATATTTACGACTCTAACCCTCGTGAAAAGCTCTAGTCTAGACTACTAGTTTTTGGGGTGCTACACACTCTGAGATGCTTCATCAAGCATGTCTTAGTTCATTGATATTTGAACACTTTGAGATACTTCTTTAAGCACGTCTTAGTTCCTTATTACTTGAACACTTTGAGATACTTCTTTAAACATATCTTAGTTCATTCTTAATGTTGTTTTAGTTTGGATATAGCCTAAACAGATATGAGACCATGTGAGCTATCACATGATCTCCCGGTGTTACCCACACTGGAAAGGGGTTGGTCTACTTGCCTAAGGTAGAACCGGTTTGTTAGCTTAGGTGGATCCACTACCTAATCATCATACGGTCCATGTAGTTTATGGGATACATAGATTGCTACTAGAAACCCGGACTCCAATAGGTGAAGGCTTCAACCTCATGAGACATACTTTGGGAAACTCGGACTCTAATAGGTGAGAGTTACCATTTTGGAAGCCTGATTAATGACATTTCAAAGACAATTCATCAAATTCTAAGTGTCAATGATCCTAAATCAGTATAAAACCCAACTAAATGAGTTGGGTTCGAATCCCACAGGAAGTAGTACGTGTTTCAGATTTGACTGCGAAGTATGAATTTGGTCAAATAAGCCATAGGAATAGAATATATTGAATAAAGACATCATTCAAATCAAGGGGTAACACGAATGTCAAATGGGGGGTTTTAGTTTAGACTATAAACAAACAACATTCACAACAATACGAATTAACAAAAATAAGAAAGGTTCTGTGGATGTTATCGATTATAGGCAACTATTAGTAAATGGCTAGATATTAGTAAGTAGGCTAAGCTGTAAGGGAGGTAATTTTCTCTCGAACAATTTACCCCGAATAAAGTGATTTCTCGCGAACATAAATAGGCATAAAAAATAAGAGCATCCCACATCTTAATCCATTCACTCTCTCGATGTCAATGTGTGGGATTGGGTTTAGGATTCACTATGTCGAGTTGAACCCAGGTAAACCCAATACCCACAAACTATCAATCAATAATCTTAGTTCTAAAACCTTTGTCTCGAGCAAGCTAATAACACAAACATAGAACTGCATTTGCAACTACAATTGCTAAATTAATCCATAATTAATGATTAAACTCACTTTTAAATATCATTTAATCTAACAATTAACAATACCCATAAACTAAATCAGCCCATAATCACTTGATCACACCCCAAGAAATGGGGTTTTAGCTAGATATTATAAAAAGGTAAAAACAGTTACCAAATTGATTATCCATAAACTGGGTAAGAGTAATTTCATGCTTACAATGCTCTAATTTGATGAATCTCAAAGACCCACTTCTAAATTCTCAAAAGTGAATTCCTTCAATCCTTCAAACCTAAGGTAAACTATAGAGGAAATAGTTCTATGAGTTCTGATAGAAAAATAGTCCAAAAAACTATCTAAGATATTATTTGATACTAACTAAACTCTTCAAAAGCATATTTATAGTCACTGAAAATAAGCTATGAAATCCCCTTTGGCGAAATAAGTGGGGCTTGCCGATCCACTCGGTGAGCTGCCCCTTGGCCTCTTCCACTGCACTTTCGCCTAGGCATTCCACATCTTCAAGGTCTGTAACATTTGGAAATCTATATTTGCTTTGTGGAATCATGCGGTGATCCACCAACTGCTATTCCATTGCCGACTTGGTTCCTTTCTTCACAGATTGGCACACTGGAACTTTAGGCGGGCGGATGAGCCACTCGGGGACAAGCTGAGTGCTCTTGCGGATCCTCAGGCTCGCCTATTTTCATTTCTTAAGCCTGTTTTGTTCCTTTTTACCTGTTAGTGTCCTTGATGTGTTCTTCAATCCATATTCCAGAAAATTAAGGATTTAACATAAGTTATTGGCACAAATTAAGCATTTGAGGAGATTAAATCTATATAAACAAAGCCCTAAATGAGTCCAAATCTCAGACTCGTCAACACCTCAAACTTAATCTTTTGCTTGTCCTAAAGTAAAACTCAAGTTCAGCATTTCAAAAAGGATGTCTCAAAAGTGCTACATAAGACTCAATCATGAATGCACACAACAAGACTTAACTTACTCATGCAAGGATCAATTGAGCACTCAAAGATTCAAATTGAGACTCACCATTACCAAAGATGCTCAAGTTCACAATACTTGCTTCTAATGTAAGTTCAAGCTCAACAAAGGTACTCAAATGTCCTCTCAACAAAGATGATTCCATATTCACACACTATTCTTCAATAATTTAAAGTTCTGGAATCACATACGACCCTCACACTCACAAAGATGTACATGCATGACTTCACCCGTAGGTTTGCCCTTATTTTCCAATCAACTTTCGTTTCAGCTTACACAAGATCAAAAAGGTCTTTTCAAGGCTTGCAATCGGACTGAGTGTAAATGTATGGTCATTTAGGAATAGTGGCTGCTACCTTCATGAAATGTGGTATGGACATCATTTCGTCCTTTTCTTCAGCATTTTTATTCATGCTCAAAATTCACCCCATTATTTAACTTCCAATGGACTACCAGACACCCCATTTCTTTTGCAACTTTCAAAACTTTATTTGACAACTTTTTCATTGTTTTTTTTTCTTTCTTCTTTTCTTTCTCTTTTTTTATATGGAGGGGTTCCATAATTTTTAAGACCATGGCTCAAAGGGGAATTCTTCACACTTCTTGATTTACCTTTTCTTTTCACCACACTCCCAACTTAGGTTTTTGGCCTATGTTGGCTATTCAAACAAACCACACTTCATGAGAGTTATGAGTGAATGGATAAAGAGGGGTCACATTTGTTCTAGTTTCTTCCAAGAAAAGGATAAATTCAAAGGGGTTCAAGCAAGGTTCACACAACTCCCAAGGTTGGCCACAAAAAAAGGTATATTGTCAAATTGTTTCACTCATCAAAATCATTGCCTAAGATCATTTCAAGAGCTTCCATCATTTAGTCAATCGGACCAACATGGCAAATTCAAGGTGTCACAACAAAAAAGGTTCACAGTAAGCTCATCACACAAGGCATTGGTAACAATATCAAACAAGACTCCACACTTTCGGTAGTGTGTAATGTTCATCACAAGAGACTCATTCGATAATCGACTAGTCATAACGAGATGCAAAAACATCAAAATTGTCTATGCAACTTCATTTCACCTTATCGTAGTCCTGCATTAATTTTTATTCGATTAAGAGCACTATTCAAATCATTGGTATTGATAATGACAGATACTCTAATTTGCAGAAGAACAACCACATTCACACACAACAAAGGGTGGCAATGTTTTTTGGATAGGTCAAAAACCATTTTCATTCATAATAAGGAGCCATAAGCTCAAACATCCACAAGAAAGAATCAAAACACAGTTTAAAATGCAAAACCCAATATATACACAGGAGGTAGGTATAGAAATACCTTGCCCCACCAAAATAAAATGTAATTGTCCTCAAATGCAACAAAAATAATCAAAAGTAAATAAAAATGACAGAGAGAGAGGTAAAGAAAAATCCCGTCTACAAAGTCGCTGCATTTGTCGGGGCATGAATTCTGAGGATCATACTTTGGTCTTGGGCATCAGTACCCAGGGTAATGTCAACTGTAACTGCACTCGACCTAGCCATAGTGGTTTCTCTTAAGGAGGTCTGTCAGGTAGTCTCGAACATCGCATCCTACAAGTCGGCCATATCATCATACATGGCGGCATTGCGCTCTCCAAGATGCTCCTTATCAGACTCGGCCTCAGACTCAGCAGCAGTCACATCAACCCTAGGCACATCTCCGGTGGTAGCCGAAGGCATCTCAAAACTGTACTGAATATTGTCACACAACTCACAAGGTTGGCCAAAAAATGAGGTATATTGTCAAATTGTTTCACGCATCAAAATTGTTGGCTCAGATCATTTTAAGAGCTTGTATCACATAGTCAACCGGACGAATGGGGCCAACTGTAGGTGTCACTGCACAAAAGGTTCAAAGTAAGCTCATCCCACAAGACATTGGTAGCAATATCAAATGTGAATCCAAACTTTTGCTAGTGTGCAATGTTAATCACAACAGACTCATTCGAGAATCGGCTAGTCACAACGAGATGCAAAAATTTCACACATTGTCTATACAACTTCATTTGGCCTCATCTTAGCCACATATTCATTTATGTTCGATTACTAGCACTATTTTAGTCATCGGTATTGATCATGATCGATACTCAAATTTGCACAGGAGCAGCCATATTCAAACACAACAAAGGGTGGCAAAAAATTTTGGACGGGTCAAAATCCATTTTCATTCATAATAAAGAGCCATAAGCTCAAACATCCACAAGATAGAATCAAAACACACTTTAATACGCAAAACCCAATATATAGACAAGTGGTTGGTATAGAAATACCTCAACCGCCACTAACAAAAAGCAGTTTTCCTTAGATGCAACAAAAATAATCAAAAGTCCGTAAGAACGACGGAGAGGGAGGTCAAGAAAAATTGTCTACACAGTTGCTGCAGGTGTCGGGGTATGAATGCCAGGGATCACACTTTGTCTTGGGCATCAGTACCCGGGGTAACATCAACTGTTACTGCACTCAACCTAGCCATAGTGGTGTCTCTTAAGGATGTCTGTCGAGCAGTCTCGAACATTACATCCTACAAGTTGGCTAGATCATCATGCATAGCGGCATCACGTTTCCCATGATGCTCTTCATCGGTCTCGGCCTCAAACTTAGTAGCAGTCACATCATCCCTAGGCACATCTTCGGTGGTAGCTGGAGGCATCTCAGCACTGCACTGAATATTTTGACACAGCTCAAAAGGTTGGCCACAAAAAGTGGTATATTGTCAAATTGTTTCACTCATCAAAATCGTTTGCTAAGATCATTTTTAGAGCTTGCATCACATAATCAACTGGACCAACTGGGCGAATTGTAGGTGTCACTCCACAAAAGGTTCAAAGTAAGCTCATCCCACAAGATATTGACAACAATATCAAACGAGACTCCACAGTTTTGCTAGTGTGCAATGTTAATCACAACAAACTCATTCGATAATTGGCTAGTCACAACGAGATTCTAAAAGTTCACACATTGTCTATACAACTTCATTTGGCCTCATCTTAGCCACACATTCATTTATGTTCGATTAATAGTACTATTTAAGTAATCGGTATTGATCGTGGTCGATACTCAAATTTGCACAAGAACAGCCGCATTCACACTCAACAAAGGGTGGCAATTTTTTTTGATGGGTCAAAATCTATTTTCATTGATAATAAGGAGCCATAGCTCAAACATCCACAAGATAGAATCAAAACACACTTTAATACGCAAAACCCAATATATACACAAAAGGTTGGTATAGAAATACTACACCCATCACAAGTAAAAAGCAGTGGTCCTTAAATGCAAAAAAATAATCAAAAGTCAATAAAAACAATAGAGAGGGAGATAAATAAAAATCATGTCTACAATGTAGCCCCATCTGTCGGGGCATCAATTCTCGGGATCACACTCTGGTCTTGGGCATCAGTGGCTGGAATAATATCAACTGTAACTGCACTAAACCCAGTCATAGTGGTGTCTCTTCAAGATGTATGTCAGGTAGTCTCGAACATTGCATCCACCAAGTCGGCAAGATCATCATACACGGCGGCATCACACTCCCTCAAGGTTCTCCTTATCGGTGTGAGAGTCAGACTCAGCAACAGTCACATCATCCCTAGGTATATCTCCGGTGGTAGTCGGAGGAATCTATGAACTGCCCGAAACACCTTGAGTCTCAGTTGCCTCAAACAGAGAAGTGAATTTTGGGGACTCTAGATAGTCCACGCCCTTCCTCAAATCTGAAACCTAGGCTTTCAAAGCCGTCACCTCTGGAGTAACCTCCTGTCGACTCTCACAAGTCTCTACTCTTTCTATGAGAGCATGAATAAATGGGGTGTCAAAGCAACTAATATGGCTCGCTGAATCATTCAAGGCACCTCAGACTCTAGCCTGGAAGCCCAGACATCGGCAGAATAGGCTAGATGCCTAATCTTGAGGAGCATGGTTTGAGTAATCCTTGTAGGTTGGGTAGCAGAAGAACCAGGAGCCTGAGAAGAAGTGGAAACAGGTGTACCCGAAGGCCCGGAGGCTGGAGTAGGCAAAGATGCCTCTCTAGTAATATACTCAACATCAACCTCCGGGGATGCATCCACTGGAGCCGCTCTCCACCTATCGGCCTCATCCCGAATGTACTCAGACTCCATGCACCGGATATTGGTGGAATATGTAGGAGTGACCTTTATGTCTCTCTTCTCATCACGAGGAACTCCAGCACGCCGACATAGATCTGTAATCAGTACTGGGAAAGGAAGGGATATTTGGCATTGTTTAACCCTCATGGCCATACTCATAGATAAGGAACATAAACATTTCATAAGTCATGACAAGGAAGTAATTCATAATACAATCCAAGTAAAGCATGCATCATTACATTAAAAATTTAAGTCAACATTCTTTATTAGCTTCATTAAGAGCACATTCATTCAATATTCATTAAGACATTAGAGAACTCACCATAGCCCTCTCAAAGCGTACTTGTGCAATGCATGAATGTCATCCCATACTATAACCCAGACTTCATATAACATCTCAAGTAACCATAGCACTTATCTCACATGATGGGAATAAACATGTTACACATAGACCATGTGAGTATAACATGGAATCCGGTGTCATAACCCCACACCATAAAGAGGTGGTTTACTTACCTAAGGTAAGACCGGTAACATTTTAGCTTAGGTGGATCCATTAGCTAATAACCTATGCGGGCACATAGTTATGGGATAAGAAGAATGTTCATTGGAACCAGGACTAATGTAGGGAGAGCTTCCATCTTACCATATCCACTCGGTACTTAGCCTCCATTCCCATAGAGTAGTTCATTCACATTACATTATTGTAGTTGATAAGGTAACCAACATTAGGTCTACCGACCCCAAGTACATTACACATGAAAGGACCACCAAAATTAGGTCTATCGATTCAAGGTACATTATAAGGATAGCTCATTGAATCCTCAAGAAAGGGCCACCACCATAATGTTTACCGATTCAAGGTTGATCATTTCACACAAAAAAGGGCCACCAACATTAGGTCTACCGATTCAAGGTTTATCATCACATTAGTTTCTAGACTCTTCATGAAGGGCTACCAACATTAGGTCTACCGGTTCAAGACATAGCCTAGAATTCCTTATTAATCATCTATAAAAGGGCTACCAACATTAGGTCTACCGATTCATGTTCATTTAGTCACGACACATTCATTATACAAGAAGAGGATGCCTAAGCCTACCAATTCAAGGTACTTCAATCATCACGTTCTTTTATACAAAAAGAGGATGCCTAAGCCTATCAATTCAAGATATAACAATCTTCATTACTTTCATTTATACAAGAATAGAATACCTAAGCCTACAAATTCAAGCTATACATTACATTAAAGAAAACCCTTCACATTCTATTATCATCATTCATGAGTGTTAATTGAGAATATGCTTTCAATCATAACACATTTACATTTTAAACATGATCATAACACTTTCATTGAAATCACACACATATACTTCACATCATAATCATACATAAATCCTTCATGAAATTGCCCTCCAAGGCTATGATTCAATCTCAACCCAAACATCTAGAATAATACATTAGATAAGGGAGTTAAAATTATTCAATAACTAATTCAATATAAACATAAACAATTCAACATACTTTCATGATCAATCCATTCCTAATCACAATTCACAACTTAGGATTTTGGGGGAATATGGGTTCATAGGGTTTAATTCATCATAATTCATCCTTAATTCAACAATCCATTCATAATTGATCACATATAAACGTTTGAAAACGTTTTGGAATTGAACACATGCATAGATTCAAAACCCTAGGTTTTGGGAGATTTTGGAAACTTGAAATCATCTTTTGAGAGGGCCCCTTGAATTAAACTTAATCAAGGATGAAGAATACCATACCTCTATGGAAGAAACTCCACGAAAATTGATTGAGAAAGTTTAAATCTTGAGCTTCAAAGCTTGACTCCTTCTTTTCCAATGGTGGGTTCTAGAGAGAGAATATTTGGATAAGAGGGTAGTAAAACAAACTCGTTAGGCTCTAGTTTCACTTGCTAGTTTTCCAGGACATTACATTATCTCCCCCTTAGGAACATTCATCCTCGAATGACACTTTAAACACATTAAGGAATCAAAGACTCAAGACTAGAAGCCTATCATGCATGCAATATTATAAACAATGTACAAAACTAGGAGGAAACATCAACTCCATCTCAAACATACTCCATGCAACACAAGAAAGTAGGAACTACATTTGCAAACTGATTATGCATGAAAACTTCAACATTTCTCATTTCATTAGAGGAATTACATTCTCCATCTCAAATCATGCTCATCATATCATCATTAGGCACATTATTTAATTACTTCATAACAGCACATTTAGGCATGTTCAACATTTAACCTCATGAAGCATATAGGCAACTCATACTAAATGCACATCAACATGCGGAACATAAATCATGAAAACTCATTGTCACGACCCAGGGTTACCCCATAAAAGTAACATGGCATACTTGACCCCGAAGGGATCTCATACAAGCCCTTAGCATAATCATAACATAAAGACATACAATAATGTGGAAAAATTAAAACTTTTACAATAGAAGTCAACTTCTTTTCATAACACAAAAATACAAATCTAGACTTGTCTCAATCCCCATCTATGTTCAAAGCCCTTACATCAATAAAATCTCCAAAAATAGGAAATACAATATAGTCTAGAACATGGAAAGTAGTCTAGAAACTAGAATCAATAGAAACTTGTCCTAGAACTTGAGGACTCACCAAGACTAGGGAATAGTTGACCCAAGCTTCACTTGAAGAAGTAGTAGCCGCAATGACCGGAACCTACACTCATAGTAAATTAGAAAATATTGGTTAGCACAATTAATTGTACTAAGTATGGAAGCCATGCATAAAAATCCTTAAGCATGCATAAAAGGGACATTTAGTTGAAATCATGCTTTTGTAAAGTTTGAAAGCCATTATGCACATATGTGAAGAAACATAAGCCAAACCAACACATAAGCGACCCAAAGCCACACTAGTGCAATGCAAAGGTAAGATCCCATAACCCTACCAAATGCGAAGTATCACATTAAGGCCACTAACAACATACATATCTTACTTTACCATAATCATAGCCAACATACATAAGAGAGAAGTCATTCATACTTATATCATGTTACAAGTGAAGTCAACCTTAACATTCATACTTTCCTTTTGATACATGGTTTATAATTCATCATAGCATCATAACATAAGAGAACCTTACCAAAACCCCTCTTAGTGTCTACTTGTGCAAGGCATAAGTGTAGTCCCATATCCCCACTCATACTAAGTAGTACCCCTCAAGAAGTCATAATTAAAATCCATGTTATTACCATACTTCATATTCATATCATTTAGGGGAGAATTGCATTAATTGACATAGACCATGTGAGCTATATGGAATCTGGTGTTCTACCCCCACACCGAAAAGAGGTGTCCTACTTGCCTAAGGTAGAACGTACTTTTTAGCTTCTATGTGGATCCACTAACTAAGACCTATGTGGGAACATATTTATGGGATAGGGGGATTGCTACTAGAAACTTTGGCTACTAACGTGGAGGTTTCAGCATCATGAGACACCGTATTGGAAACCAAACTACTAACGTGAAGGAACCCATCTCATACTCCTATCCACTCGGTGTGAAACATAACTCCTTTAAAAGTTATCTTTAGTCTTTACTTGAGTTCACATTCATAAAAAATACACTAGGTACTCATGCCAACATATCATCATCATAGCTGATAGGTTCCTTGGGTGAGAATGCTCCTTTCACTTTAGAAAAGCTAGCGTGTTAGTAAACCTTTCAAATTATAGTCTTATAGTGATCATGAGAATGTCCATTCAATCAACACAACAAGCTTATCATAGCATGCATACATACTTCATGCATAATCAAGTGTATAGGGTATAGGGAAGATGGATCTTGCATCAATACAACAACTACACAATAGATATAGGATCATTACTATCTAACTAAATCACAATCTCATACATCATTCTCAAAAAAAGATATAACCTTCATATCTTTTCCCTTCAAGGATCTTGGAATCACATTCAACCCAACCATATACAATTACTACATAATATGGGAGGAATTCATGATTCAATAGTTTAATTAACATAAACATATTAAATTGACATATTCATAATATCAACCAACCCACAATGTCAATTCAAGATCTATCAATTTGGGGAACACATGGGTGTATGGGGAATTCTCATTGTAAACAACAATTTTTCATCAATATGTTCATAATTCGGCATAACCAACCATAAACAATGATATCTTGAAAACATAATTTGAATGGGCTCCTTGGGTGATAGCTACCCAAGGATGAAAAGCAATGATGTTCGACGTAATCAACTGACACTATTTCGGTTGAAGTGCCAAACAATTGCGTGTAATGATATAACCCAACCAAGGGTTGGGATCGTTCCCACATGGAGTGGTTTTGAGAATTAGTAGAAAAATAAAATCAAGTTCTAATTAGTCATAGTTATAAATATTAATGAATAAGACGCAAGGGTCAATTATCAATGGGGGTTTGTATTAATTAACAACTAAAAAAAGTAAAAATATAACGAGATATGGAGATGGGATTCTTGGGATGTGATATGAATAAGGGTTAAAATAGACTATCGGTTACATGCTTTTGATAGTAAATTATTGAGAATTTGTGACTAGGCTAGACTATAGTGGGGGTAAATTCTCTCTCGAGATACTTACCCCTAATCAACTCGATTTCTCTCGAACACCGAGTTTCCGCATTAAGCACAACCTCCACCTTAACCCATTCACTCTCTCGGGCTGAATGTATGGGAGAAGGACTAGGATTCACTCTCTCGAGCTGAACCCATGTCGACCCAATACCACCAGCTATCAATTTAGTAGTCTTAATTTTATGACCTCTCTCTCGAGTAAGCAAATTGAACCTTTATGATCAATTGTGACTAGAATCACCTACTAATGAAGAATGTGATTAGAATACCTTAAAATCTTGGCATAAAGATGATAGTAAGAAATAAAGCTTGAGAATAAGGCTTGTAACCATCAATGATAGGGCTTTCGAGGTAAAGCCAGCATTATGTGATCTTGTTGTATATTGTTTCTCTTTTACACACTTAGGCATAAATGTGCAAGGAGATCCAAGGTTCTCTCACATAGAATGATTCTAGGTTGACTTAATAACCTAAGATGAATCACAACATGTTAGATCCTAGAATAGCTTGAAGTTGTGATATATGATCCCTTCATGTGCAGCTTGACTTGGTAAGACAAGTCCATGAGAGGATAGCTTGGGATTGAGGATTTACACTCCTCCTAAAGGTAGCTTGACTTAGAATTGTAGGATGCTTGTCAAGGGTAGCATAAGTTAGGAGTAGTCATGGTACCCTAGGATCAACGATTTATACTCTCTTATGGGTAACTTGAACTAGCATTATTAGGATGCTTTCATGATAGCATTACTTTGTTTGGCCAAGACCATTTTAAAGTATATTTAGGATTGAGGACATATACCCTCCTAAGGGTAGCTTAGGATTGAGAATCATACTATCCTAAGGATAGCTTACATTAGCATCATGGTGTGCTTGTAAGGGTAGCTTGACTATGCATTGTAAGATGCATTTCAAGGGTAGATTTAGGATTGAGGACTTATACTATCCTAATGGTAGCTTAACTTTGTATTGTAAGATGCATTTCAAAGGTAGATTGAGTTAGGGTAAGTCATGATAGCTTAGGATTTAGGACTTATACTCTCCTAAGGGTAGCTTAGGATTCAGAATCATACTCTCCTAAGGGTAGCTTGCATTAGTATCATAAGTATACTTGCATAAGTAGCATTACTTAGTTAGTCTAGGACAATTTCATGGTAGCTATGATTGAACACTTGTACCCTACCTAGAATAGCTTGGACTTGCATGATAGTGTGTCTTCCAAGGTAGTTAGCTTAGCTTAATATTTTTATGTTCGTAAGATGATAGCATGGTCTAACCTATTAGGGGGTTATTCCTTGGTAGCCTTGAATTGAGAAATAGAGTTCATTCATATCTTGTGACTTAGCTTGTACTAAATAGAAAAGTATCTTAAATGACTAATGGCAAATAGAAAGGTAGGGCTAGTCCCCAACTAGTGAGCATTCATGATAGTCTAAAGGGGTACTTAGTGTGGATAGTAGTATGAGATACTATTCATACATTGCACAAGTATGACTTGAGGCTAGTTATGAAGGGTTCTCTTATATGGTGTAGTTTAGCTTCTGTTGTTGCCATAGTTGCCTTCCAAGATATGATTGACTAAAGGTAATAGTTCCATTGTCTACATGAAAGGATGAAGAGAAACACCTAATAGAGTTAAACTCTATCACACGACATAGATAATCAAGAAGTGAAGTTTCCTAAACATCCAATCGTCACTTATTCATAAATGTGGCGTGCTTCATATTTATGAACAAGACTATACTAGATGTGGTTCGAGACATCCTAGAACCATTCTAAACCTTGTGCTCTGATTACCAAGTTTGTCATGACCCAGGGGTACACCCTAGATGTATCATGGCACATAGTACACCGAAGGACTCCGTGCAAGCCACTTAGCATATCACAACATAAGATAATAGAAAAGTATGAAAATTTAAAATATATTTCAATAAAATAAAGGTTTCATAAAACAGAGCAGAAGTCTATTACACTTGTCTCAAACCATCTAATACTTTAAAAGATTTAGGGAGACAACCCATAAAATGTCTAAACATAAAAGAAAGACAATAAAGAAAAGGGTGTAACATCCTGTATTACGCATAAGTTAGTTTTATGCATACGATACTTGACATATACCTATCCTATAGGTGAGGGACCATTATTCTTATATGATTAGTGTTGGTTTAAACTGGTTTGGAAGGTGATGTGATGCCTTGTATGTTTCAACATGTTTACTGTGATTTAACCCCGACGGAAGTATTTACACTCCAGATAGTAAGGTGGGAATTGAGTTTAAAGCTCAAATTTAAGTGCTAAGTTAAGGCAAAAGGAATTAATATTTAGAGAATGGAATAAAATAGTGAGTTGCTTGCTTGGCTTAATTAAGCTACCAACTGCATCACCTACTTGAGATATATGGATATAGTTAAAGGGCCCAAGGTTAATGGATCAGATTTAGACTTATATTAATGGTCTCACTTGAGGCCCAAACTAAGTAAAAGAAAATAGAAATGAAAGAAAACCCAGTTGCCAAATCTTCCAAGGCCCAATATAGTTAAGCCCAAGTGAAAGCAAGTAGGTGCATCACCTAGTGTGTCCTTTTGAGATGCTTGATGTACATAAGCAGGTGCATCACCTACTTAACCAATTAGTGGCTGAAAATGGACCAAAAAAGGGAGGTTCTAGAGGATTATATTTTTATGGTCAAGAAAACTCCATATAAATCCATTATGAGCTGATCTTTTCACTCATTTTAACACACAAAATTCACAATTTACTTCAGTTGTCTCTCTGTTTTGGGGGTTTAGAAATATTTGTTTAAGATGAATTCATTAATGGTCTAAAGTCTTTAAATAGGTGGTCTAAACTAATGCAAAATGACCCCACTTAATCCCTAATTATATTCTGAATGACCCCTTAGTCTCCAACATAACAACTTAAAACTACACACTACCACACCCATGAAAACCCGACCACGAGGCGGGGTCTGACCCACGATCGATGCTGGTTGGGCGTGGGTTGGTGTCTGCAAGTGGCCATCTCAGGCTTGGGACCTACGACCCCATCCACGAGGCTTGGACCCATCCAGGAGGCGTGGGTCCTGTCGGTGGACACTGCTTAGCAGATTTGATGAGGGGCTCACCCACGCTGCCCACCTACGAAGCATGGTTAAGTCCACGGGGCGTGGATGTTGTCGTGGGTAGCACTATTTTTGGGCAGTTCTAGGGTCCTCCTTTGTCCTTAGGGTCGTACCTTGACATTCCAACATAAAGAGCCTCTATTTTTATGCATGGGGAGTTTCATTTACAACTCTAACCCTCATGTTAAGCTCTAGTTTAGCCTACTAGTTTCTGGGGTATTACAATATCTTCCCCTTGGGAACATTCGTCCTTGAATGACGTTATAGTCACTTCTTAAGGTTACGATTCTAGACTAGCAACCCATCATGCAAGTTATTCTTCTAAATGTACACAACTAAAGAGGAAAACTTCAACTCTAAGCTTAACCTACTCAATGAAACACAAGGAACTAGGAACTACATCTAACAACCTAAAATGCATGATATTTCAACATTACTCAAATTCATAAGAGGAACTACCTTTTCCAACTAAAATCATGCTCAACACAATATCATGAAACCATTTGGCCATTTACACAAGAAAAGCATATACATATAAAGCATATTCATCAATTCATCTCATGAAGGCATATAGGCAACTCATACTCAATGCACAACAACATGGGGAAAATTAATCATGGAACTTCATTCTTTCAAAACACAAGTTTTCACGAACATGCACCACATAAGAATATCATGGAAACATCTAAAACACACAATACTTCACATAAAGGACAAACCATGAGGAACTCATCATTTAAATGCTAAAGGAGGAATAGAAGGAATAAGGATGAGGATATCGGGACATCTCATTGGCCCTCGACCTCCCATGTAGCACCCTCACCGGAAATACCCACTAAAGGTCACTCCTTAACACTTTCATGGAAGCAACTTCCTTGTTCTTATATTTCTTGACTTGCCGTTGTAAGATCCCTACTGGTATTTCAAAATTAGTGCAATTCTCATTAATTCCCTACTCTTTTGAAGGAATTTATGAATGTCGGATCCCAAACACCATTCTATATCAAAGAGACATGGAAAATCGGATACACCGGTTCCACTCTTAACCAACTCTAGCTCCCAACCGACCATACCAACTCCACTAAAGATCTCAACTGAACCTACAAATTTGGGACTAAACTTCTCAAACTCACTACACCTCACAAGGTGAGAATTTCAAGCAAACCGAAGTCATGAACATCAAGAACACTCAACGACCTTGCTATCTAAGGACACTATATCCGCCTTGTGAGTAAACCTATACAGATATCTTAAGTACCATTTCCTTCAAATCTATGGTCGGATCTAGTTAACACTAAGATTTCACATCTATCACACAAGATGATTCTAAACCATGGTGAATTACACTTCTACCTATCATAGAGGTGTTTGCTCAATCAACACATCTAGGAATTACTTAAACACCTTATTCATCAAATCTATCCACATACCCCAAAACATATCATGACTAAGTCAAGTTCTAGCCTCAATAGAACAATAACAATAATGCAACCTATTTATACCAAAGACAAAATCAAAGTCTATCATGTTAAGTCTATCAATTCACAAAACACAAGAAACACCGGAATCTAAATAAGCATAAAGCACATACTGGGACAAAACATTCGGAGGACTCTCTTGTTCACCTCTAGCTTTGAGAGAATAGAACCTAATTTGCTTTGGAGCATCCATACCTTAATCACTAGGAGCAACTTGTTTATCCTCTCTTCCTCTAGCGAAAAGTAACAGGCAATTTGCCACATCTAGCACAAACAGGAAATAGGGGTCTACTATTATTTGTTTGATACTTAGGGTTGGACACCCTTTCTAGCTTATATCTTGGGGAAATCCTAGAAGGACCTTGTCCAGATAACCTTTCAACAAGATTATTATCATCATCAATAATAAACCTTTTTTCCTCCCTCAACCTTGCTTCAAATTTCTCTTCCTCAATTTGTTGAGCATAAATCATAAGACGAGAAATACTCATATCATGATCAAGCATGGCCATACGATATTTTTTCACTACCAAGCCGAACACACCTGACATAAACTTACTCACTCCCGATTGAGGATCGGACACTAGAATTGGAGCATACTTATAGAATTGGGTGAACCTCAATGCATATTACATAGCACTCCTATCACCTTTCCTAAGGTTAGTGAACTCAAGCACTAAGGCTTCTATCATCTCTAAATGGAAGAACCTCTCTAGAAAAGTACTCTTGAACCTCTCCCACTCTATGGGACCTATTTCTGCCTGTCCAACCTCTATCCACTGATTAACCCAAACTTGAGCAAACCCTTTGAGTTGCTAAGTAGCCAACTCTGTCTTCTCTATCGGAGTCACTCCCATAAAGTCCAACACCTTAGTGACCTCATCTATAACCTCTTAAGAATCTTTCTCTATCTTTGACCCATAAAATTCTAGAGTTTCTATACCTACCTAAGTCAACATTTGTAAACCAAACCTAAACTTCTCATTTTTTACCTACTCATCCAAAGGGTCAATTGGTGTTTGAGGAGGAACTTCGTGATCCACATTGTCTTCATCATTCCTTCTAATGTTTGCCCTTGCAGTAGTCATATCCTGAAAACCATCGGGCACAGATCAGAAGAAAGACCTAATTGAGTTAAACTCTATCGCACGACTTAGAAAATGAAGAACTGAAGTTTCCTTAACATCCAATACTCTCCTATTCATAAATATGGTGAGCTTCACATATATGAACAAGACCCTACTAAATGTGGTTTGAGACATCCCAGAACCATTCTAAACCTTATGCTCTGATTACCAAGTTTGTCACGACCCAGGGGTACCCCTTTGATATATCATGGCACATAGAACCCCGAAGGACTCCATGCAAGCATCTTAGCATACCAGAACATAAGATAATAGAAAATTACAAAAATTTAAAATATTTTTTAATACAATCAAGGTTTCAAAAAATGAAGCGGAAGTTTGTTACACTTGTCTCAAACCATCTAATACTTGAAGATATTTAGGGACACAACCTATACAAAGTCTAAACATAAAAGAAAGACATTAAATGAAAGGGTGTTCAAGTCCTCGATGCTATATGAGGACTCATTAAAACTTCTCTTCTTAATCTACTATGAACCTATCCACGAGGATGAAAGTCAATATCGCCAAATCCTATATTTGATAAGAATGTAGGCAAAAGTATGTGCTAGTACAATAATGTACTAAATATGATGGCTAGCATAAATCATCAGCATAAGCATATAAAAGCATTAGTAAACAAAAGACATATTCAATAATCATAACAGACAATAACCTAAGTCATAAGTATAAGAGATAGCACCATAAGACATATGAAATAGCATAAGAGACAATAATCATAACTTGTGAGCATAAGAGATAACATCATAGTCATAGGCATAATTGATGCATTTAGAACAACATAATATAAGAGAAACACTTCATAAGTCACCTCAAGCCAAGCTTCTGCAATACATGGCTAAGACCCCATAATCCCACCCATGCTAAGCAAGTCACTTTAGGCCCTCATTCATATTTATCATCTTTTGATCTCATCCTTAGATTATTTCTCATAGACAAGGAAACCTTCGCCTTTAGTCAAACATATCAAGGAATGCAACTATAGCAACAACCAATTTAGGCATACATGATACAAGTAGTCATCATATCAAAAACATACTTACAATATTTCCTTTAAGTATCCTTAGTTCATCATTCATGTTCATAATCTTATTGTATTAGTGGAAAAGCATAAGTCATAAGCAAAACCAACATATAGATCATCATAACATAAGAGAACATACCATAAATACCCTTTAAGCATATTTGTGCAATGCATGTTTAAGAGCCCATAAATCTCACCTATGCTAAGTAAAACTTCTTGAGTAACCATAGTTCATAATTCATATTCTTGTTTTATTATTGTGAGAATAAGCCTTAACCAACATAGACCATGTGAGCTTAACATGGAGTCCGGTTTTAGCCACACCAAAAAGGCTTGTTCTACTTGCCTAAGGTAGAACCATACTCTTAGCTTAGGTGGATCCATTGGCTAAGTAAGCTACGAGGGCACATAGCTTATGGGATTAGGAGATTGCTACTAGAAACTTGGACTCAACTGAGGTAAAAGGTCTTCATCTCATAAGACATATAATTGGGAACCCGGACTTAACTATCGTAAAAAGACCCATTGGAAGCTGGACTCAACTACTGTGAAAGCTTTCATCTTATATTCAATATCCACTCGGTGCTAACTATTGATTCCCACGGAGTTCATATTAAGTCTTTACTTAAGTTCATATTCATGGAATAATATCTTGACCCTCAATCCAAGATAATTCATAAGATAGATCATTAGATCATGCATGAGAATAACCTTTCACCGTCCATGTCTACATATAGGTTCAATAGGTGAGAAAGCCTTTCAATCTTAGAATCATCATATTGTGAGAAAACCTTTCTCATCATAGCATATTCATACATAGGTGTATAGATGAGAATATCCTTTCAACAACACACAAAAAGATCATAATTATAATCACTTTACTCTCAGAGTGTTCTGAAAGAATATACATAACCAACATAAAACATGCATAATGTCATCTCTTGCCCTTTCAAGGGTCAAATCGCATATCAAATCAACACATGTAGAATGACTACATAGACATGGATATTAACATAATTCAAGTAATCAAATCACTGCAAGCATAATCTAATATACTCATAATATATATGATGTTGGTAAAGTCCTTCCACAATAATACCATGTACAAATCAACATACATAATAACTTCACTCTCAAAGCCATAACATTCCTAGTTCATTCATATTAGATTTTACCCTCAAGACCCTATAAATCACATTCATACGACAAGCCTTACTCTCAAGCAATTCTTCACATGGTCATCATATATACCTTATTCTCAAGACAATCTAACCACATGCTTCATTCTTAAGCAATTCTAATCATATATCATCAATAAAACTCAATCTCAACACTACTAATCATGATTCATCATATAAGCTCTCCTCTTACCAATTCATGTCTACAAGCTTTACTTTTAAGCAATTCATATCTAGATGCTCTAATCTCAAGAAATTTATAAAGTGATTCATAAATCTTAGAAGGTCAAATCTAAGCCCTCAATTTCCCTTTCATGGCATAAAACCAAACTATACAATTTTACCCTAGAATCTTAAGTTAATAAAGAATACATGTATAATCATACTAAGCACATGTAAATACATCATAAACAATCATAAACAACAATTATCAATTGAATTGGATCAATATACAACAGTACCCACAATATAGAAAGGAACCCTAACTAGATGGGGGAAACATGGGGGCTTCCTGGATGGAAGGAACCCATGAATGAATAAGTCATCATACCTTGATTATAAAGCCTAGCAATCTTGAAACAATGGAGTCTTCACTTGACCTAGCTTGACTCTCCTCTTCTTCTTCTTTCTAGAGAGAGGATTTTTTAGAGGAAATTGGGTTTCTTTTGGGGGTTCAAAAATAATGATTCAGAATGACTTAATTAAGGGTCTAAACTCTTTAAATAGGTGGAATACACTAAGTAAAAACTAAACCATTGAATCCCTAATTAAATCTGGAATGACCCCTTAGTCCCAAACTTAACAACTTAAAACTACACACTGCCTCAATCATGAAACCCCGACCACGGGATGTGGTGTAACCCATGGCCCATGTTGGTTGGGTGTTGGTTGGTGTCTGCAAGTGGCCATATCAGGCTTGGGACCTATGACCCCATCCACGAGGCATGGGTCCTGCCCGTGGACACTGCCTAAGGAAGATTCTAGGCGCAGCTCACCCACGCTACCCACCTACGGGGATTGGATCTATCCACAGGGCGTGGATGGCTTTGTGGGTGGCACTATTTTTGGGCAGTTCAAGGGTCCTACTAAAGGACCCATTGTTGGTGCTTGGGCATCGTACCTTGACCTTCCAATACGAAACACTTTATTTTTAAGTACGGGGAGTTACATTTATGACTCTTGTCACGACCCAAGTCTAGGGCCTAGACGTGACATGGCGAATGAGGAACCCGAAGGAACCCCAAACAAGCCTCTCAAACTTGTCATCACACTTCATCGGTCGCGGAAGTACATTCAACATTAATTAACGGGAAATAGGGACTAAGGGCAAACCATTTCAAAATGACATCATAGAACAAGAGTCAAGCTCATTTACAAAATTCTTGTCCAACGCACACCTCTACATACATAGATAGGAC